>CM041782.1:136387470-136668915 GCA_023374045.1 Limonium bicolor
GCAGAGTTTCCGTGTTTGCCTTTTGCCAATTGGGTTACAAATACTGAATAAAAAGGAACAGGAAGCAGAGTTTGCATTTCTTTTCCACTAGTTTGGGTTTGCAAAATTGCCCAGAGTAAAGAGTATAGAGCAGAACTTATGTGTTTTCTGTTTGCCAGGTAGGCTGCAACATTACCGTCAGGGAGAGAATGAAGAAGAGTGGGAGCTATATGCTTCTCGTTGCCAGATGGGTGCAAAATTACTGTTGGTGAGGTAAGTGAAGAGAGGGTAGAGCATACCCTTGTGGCAGGTTGGGTGCAAATTACCGTCAGTGAAGAGGATGAAGCAGGCGAGCGCAGGTTCTTGTTAGCCAGTTGGATGCAAAAATTACCGTCGTGAGGAAGGCTGTATTTCCTTTGTTCGCCATTTTAGGTGGGCAAAGTTATCGTGAGTTGAAGAATGAAGAGAGGGCTGAGCATGTATGTTTTTGTTTTCACCAGTTTGTCAACATGAGGAGCTGTATATTCTTGCTTGCTGTGTGTGAAGAAAATAAGCAGACAGAGCATGTATACTCCTTGTGCACCAGTCACGTGAAGAGAATGTACAGAGGGGGCACATACATCTAACTTGTTCGCCATTAAACCGACACAGGAAGGGAAAGGTGCATCGACAAAAAGAAACAGAAAAGCTGCTATGCACCGACAAGAAGAGAATGAAGAAAGTGTGAGTAAGTATGCTCCTGTTTTGACAGTTTGAATGGAATGAAGAAACGAGAATATGTGTTTTTATTCGGTACTTTGAAGTGAATGAAGAGGCGTGAGCATGTGTGTTGTGGTTTTGACGGTTTGAAGAGAATGAAGAGGGCGAGAACATGTATATTCCCAGTTCGCCAACCAAAGAGAAAGAAAAGCCCAGAGTGAGAATGTTCCTTGTTCTTGCGGTGAAGTAAATGAAGGCGCAGAGAAGGTGTATTCCTCGCACGTAGGTGAAGAGAACGAAAAGCAGAGCTGGTACGTTCTTCGTACGCAAGCGAGTTGCAAAAATCCGTGAATGAAGAGATTGGAAGGGAAGAGGTACTATATATGTTGCTCGTTCATTGACGATGAAGAGAACACAAAAGCATTATGTTCCTTGTTTGTCAGCAGCATCGTGAGAGGAATGGAAGACGTAGAACATGTATATTTTTTGTACGACAGCCATGCGAGGAGGAATAAGGATGGAGCTGGTTTGCCAGCTGTGTTGAGGAGAATGAAGACGAGCATGTATGCTCCTTGTTCGACAACCAGGTTCGCAAAGTTACTGAGGGTGAAGAGAGGATCAACAAGAGCAGCATGTGCTCTTCTTTTCTGACCTCTAGCGTGCCTGTAGTAGTTCCGGTGGTTTCATCTCGTGAGTGAAGAGAATGAAGATAACCGAAGCATGACTCCAGTGTTTGGGCTCTACAGAAGCATGGGCGAGAGAGAAGAAGGCGAAGAGTACGGCAGTTCCTTCTTCCTTGTTCACCAGCCGATGAAGAAAGAGAGTAGACTGGATGGTTTCTCATTCTATGTGTAACTGTGTTGAGTTTTTTTATTTCATTCCCATCGGAGACGGCTGTTATTTTCAGATGTTTTTTCCAAATCGGGAGTCATAGCAGGGTGAAGGCGGATGAGAAAAGAAAGATCACCGGGAGGTTGATGGAGCAGAAGGTTTCGACCCATGAAGGAAAATGTCAGGGTGGCTACTGTTTTTGAGGAGGTTGGATGGCGAATCGAGAAGAAGACCGACAGAGGAGTATGGAGGTCTACTGGGTTTTACGAATCGAGGAAGCCAGGTGGATGATGGGTTTTCATGGTGTTTTCGAAACAAGAAGAGACCAAGCATGGTGCTCTTCTCTGTTTTTTTTTTTTTTTGTTCTTCTCGAGATTTCAAAACGAAGAGGAGGAAGACCAGGGAATGGAAAGTTCAGGCAACAGAGAAAAAAGAAAAGAACGTGGGATCTCTGTCTTATCGACTGGAGTGATTAGAATGTTGATTTTCTGAATGGGCTGAGGGTTACTAATCTACCTATGGGCCTTGTTCGGGGTGGCTGGATCTTGATTCAAGAGAAAGGGGGGCCAAGGCCACATTTGGTTTGGCAAGACTCGTGACCTATCAAAAATTAAAGACTCCAGTCATGCTTCTTGCGAGTCTCGAACCCAAAACCTCCGGGTCACCCCTCGTGTGTTCTAACCAACTGAGCTGCATCAACATTCAATATGTGACCGCAAAGGATGACTATGGAATTCTCTGATGAGCTGAACTGTAAAATAAAACACCCTTGATTTCACTAGGATTTGAACCCAAGACCCATTGACTTTCTAGTGAATATTCTAACCAACTATGCTAACTCAGAACTCAATATATCAATGAGAGAAATAATACTAATGCTCTACTTTGAACTGAATAATCCTTAAAACTCTAGTGTTTACAATGTAAATGTACAGTAAAATAAAAGAATTTAATCCGGTAAAATGAATTGTTTTCTTTTTAAGAGTCGTGAAATTGTCGAATGTAGTTAATGAAAACGAAGATGTAATACGGTATTGTACATAAAATAACGAAATAGTACTAATATAATGGAAGTGAACATACAAGCGAATGCCATAAAAATAGGAATTGAATTGGATATGTACGAATAGTGGAAAATAAGATTAAAAAAACAAGAAACAAATTAAAATAAGATAAGAAGAAGCTTAATCAAATAAGCGACAAAATGAAGTACACAAATAAAAAATAATAATAGTAAAGGCCGCATAAAATGATATAAATAACAATGCAAAATAAAAAATAAAAAGAAAAATGCTAGAAGACAATTAATAGACAAATTAACAAAAGGGATGGGTTCAAAACCGGATTGTCATTTGGAATTCATTTTCGAAAATTCGTGTTTTAATGAAATGCTTTGAAAAAGATTATAAAATGATGGTTTCATTTTAGCACGCACGCTAATATTTTTTTGAAAAAAAGGTGATGACCCCTTATTATTTCGGAATTTGCTTTATGGGGTGAGAATTTTTGGTGTCTACAGATGGCTCCCCTTGATTCAATTCTGCAATAGAGGACTTGTAGAATTGGATCAAGGTTGATGGGGCGCCAAAAATTCTCACTGCGGTTTAGTGGTGCATAGGGATGTGACCGTGAGTGTATAAATACGATTGAAAGTACGAGGACTTATGACGAGCCTCAGTTAGACCTCTTGACATCTAACCCTAGGACTTATGACGAGCCTAGGATACTAACGATCCGATTTGGTTTTAGGGTGCACGAGGGCTTAGAAGTGCCTCAACTGGACCTCTTGATATCCAGTGCTAGGGCTTATGACGGGCCTAGAATGCGATTGAAAGTACGAGGACTTAGGAGTGCCTCAACTAGACCTCTGATATCTAGCTATAGGACTTATGCCGAGCCTATAATACCAACAACCCGATTTGATTTAAGGTGCACGAGGGCTTAGGAGTGCCTCAACTGGACCTCTTGATATCTAGTGCTAGGGCTTATGACGGGCCTAGAATGCGATTGAAAGTACGAGGACTTAGGAGTGCCTCAACTAGACCTCTTGATATCTAGCTATAGGACTTATGCCGAGCCTATAATACCAACAACCCGATTCGATTTAAGGTGCACGAGGGCTTAGGAGTGCCTCAACTGGATCTCTTGATATCCAGTCCTAGGGCTTATGCCTAGAATGCAATTGAAAGTACGAGGACTTAGGAGTGCCCCAACTAGACCTCTTGATATCTAGCTATAGGACTTATGCCGAGCCTATAATACCAACAACCCGATTCGATTTAAGGTGCACGAGGGCTTAGGAGTGCCTCAACTGGATCTCTTGATATCCAGTCCTAGGGCTTACGGGCCTAGAATACGATTGAAAGTACGAGGACTTAGGAGTGCCTCAACTAGACCTCTTGATATCTAGCTATAGGACTTATGCCGAGCCTATAATACCAACAACCCGATTCGATTTAAGGTGCACAAGGGCTTAGGAGTGCCTCAACTGGATCTCTTGATATCCAGTCTTAGGGCTTATGACGGGCCTAGAATGCGATTGAAAGTACGAGGACTTAGGAGTGCCTCAACTTGACCTCTTGACATCTAGCTATAGGACTTATGATGACCCTATAATACTTTGATGGAGTTGTACGAAACTCGCTGTGGTGAAAGCTTGATCTAAAGTTGTTTGTGGCAGTAGATTGGTTTGAGGATGGCTTTGATTGTGGATTGATCCGGGATTGGATGCTTTTTGGTTGTTTTTGTGAGTGATGTGATAGTCGAATGTTTTTTGTTGATGTGGCCCTTGACTTTGTCAGTGTGGGACTTGTGCTTTGGTTTTGCTTTGACAGTCTCGCCCGATGTGCACTATAGTTTCGGGATTTGATAGAACTCTTGGCTTCAGAGTTTTGAGATGGCTTCGGTATGGCTCCTGAGTTTTTTTGTTTTGGTTTTGCTGTTTTTGTAATCGATCTTTGAACGGATGGTTTTTTTTAATGAGTGACTTTGAGAACTCGATGGTTTTGATATGGCCGAATGGCTTCGATATGATCAAATGGCTTTGGTATTATCAAATGGCTCCGGTGCGGTTGGGTGGCTCCGGTGCGGTCGGATGGCTCCAGTGCGGTCGGATGGCTCCGACATGATTCATGACCCCATTGTGAGCAACGGCTCTGGGATGGTTGCTGGGTTTCGATTTGGATTGGATTTTCGGGTCGAGTGGCGGGTCGATGTGATTTGTGTACTTTGATGTAGTTAATAATTTTTTTGTTGTGGATGAATGGTTTTGGTATGGATTCTGAACCGAGTGGTGGATCAATGTGATTTACCGTGGTTGACAGTTTTTTTTTGTGGATGGATGGCTTTAGTACGGTCAATTTCAACTTCAGATTCCTCGAGATGGCTCCGGGCTAGTTCGGGATGGCTTCGGGGAGGCTACGAGATGGCTCCATTTGATGATAGTAGTGAACAAAAAGGGAATCTTCCTTTGAGGTGGTCGTGCCCTGGGCGGGCTGCCTACGTACTCAATTTCGTATTGAGATCAGACCATACGTAGTTCGAAACTCTGTAGGCAAAACCTTGGATGATGGCTCTCGCATGGATCCACGATTAGAAAAAGACACTTAGGATTGAATGAAGCTAACTTCCCTTTAGGTTAATAAACAACCAACTGGAATCATCACCTGCAAGACAAACATTTAGTAAATAGGGTTGTTTGTTCTTCTCTGCTTTATTTACCATATTCATATTATTGTTGCTTGTTGTGGGGTGAGACGGTCACTGACCTACACCATTACCACCTTTACATTTACAAGTTGTGAGTGCATGGGTAGCTTAGGACATGCATTCCTCTGTGTCACCCCTATTTCCACGAGTCACGGAATCCCAATCAGTCCATGATTGATTTCCCATGAGTCGGGTCACTCATTGAGTGGTTATGCCCATGAGGGGAGACGGTCACCGACCTACGCCCTGAAGACTCATGATCCAAAATTATCCTCCTTATCCGAGTCAAGACCAGCATATAGTTGAAATACCCCTGAGTATTTAACGCATAAAATAACATGTTTTATAATATGGACATAAAATAACGTACGAACCATTTAAGCTAGTACATATATATATATGTACGAACACGAAAATATATGTACGTAACGTTACAATACCGTAACGTTGTAATAAAATCAATAACGCTGCATAATTGCGTTACAAAAATATATAGAATCACATGATATAATATATAGTCGTACACATATAAATAATAATGTATGGCCTATACAAAAACAAAGAGAAAGAAAAGAAAAAAAGGGGGAGCAAATACGCTCCCGCTGAGTTTTGAACCCGAGACCTCCCGTAGTTTCCCCAAGTGTTTAACCGGTTGAGCTATGCTCTAATTCAGTAATAATTACCAACGAATTAAAACTAGTAGTATCACTACTAGGTAACTACAAGTAAAAGAGGGACAATCTCAGGGTACTGTCTCCTTCCTCGATCCAGTACCTGATGGAACAACGACAAAAAAAAAACGTAAAGGAAATCAACCATACTATAAAACAGGAAAGGAAATTCCAGCCACACTCGACATGCTATTGGCGACTCCATATCATGACAGCAGACACAAGCTAGTCCCTTACTGATTTCCTTGTCTGGACCTCAGCCAACGAGACATTCTCCTTGGAAACTTCAGCCACGTTAAAGCAGTCTTTCATGCCCATGCTCCTTTGGAATTCGGAGGCCATAAAACACCCTCTGAGTGTTTTCTGTTTCGGTTAAAATAACCAAAACACAATTCTGGTGCATCAGAATTAGTGTCCCCATTACTCCTCATGTCTGTCTGAGATTGCCAGCAACTCAAAGGCAGTCAAGCCATGTTCCAATACCGATTTCTAATGCTAGAAAAAAAAAAAAGACCAGAGGGCAGCCACTCACGTGGGAGTTTGAGCACTCCAAACTTCCACAAATTCCCCACTGAAACTTCCACGCACTATCTGATAACCAGTTCCTGCATTCAGCCTCCTCTAACTTTATTCCCTAATTAATACCTGTGCCCAGTTATTCCCCTCTTCACTCGCATGCCATCGCCAACAGCAACTCAGAGAACTCCTGTTGCTTTGCTCATGCGTGAAGGTAAGCTAAGTCTTCATGGTTGTGCTTCTGTTTTTCCTGTCCTCCTTTTTGCCTGATCGAAAACTCAACTCTTGCAGTAAGCCAAGCCCCAGGGCTGTTTCTTTGTACAACTGATTTCTCTTTTCCTCTGATCGAAAATGCCTTGCTGTTTCTGTTCGAGAGGAGACTACCGGCCTATCCAGGAAGCCTCTGTGTAAATCAAGAAACTCAAGCACCCTGGTACTTGCAGCCTGGTCGATCTGGTGTTTAAGTGTGAGGAGAACAAAAGCAAACTAAACCAATCCAGCCCAGAGAAGCCATCAGGTAAAGCTACAACAAGTGCCCTCCCTCTGAATTAGTTTTGGCTGAGTTTTATACACAAGCTCCTCTAAACTTCTTCCATGTCTTGCATAAATCCCCCATGCAACTCTAGCCAGGAGGGATCCAAGTCATTTCTCCAAAAGATCAATCCTGTTTTTGCTGGGACAACCCCTCAGGTAAACTCAAATCTGATAATCAGTTTCAGTTTCTGAAACTTTGTATTCCTGTAACGGGAGTTCTAGCTGCAATAATAATATTGCTATGTGGGGTTATGAGGTTAAGTCTTGGTTTACCACTGAGCTAATTAAGTTGACAACCTAGGAGAAAGCCAGGGACTAAAATCGTGAACAGACAGAAACATAAGAGATAGAAAACAGATATGTTTTCAGTTTCTGAAACCTTGATGTCTTCTGCATACTAACCTTGTAGAAGCTGGAGTAATGTGGTGTTGGACCTGTTCTGAGGTTAAACCTGTGAAAACACATGAGCCTACATGTTGACACGTTAGGGAGCCAAAAAAAAATGAAAGAGAAACAGATTAACAAACTGAAGAAAAGAAGCAACTAAAAATGACCTGCTTCAGTCCACGAATTCAGTTTCAGTTTTTTTTTAGGTTTGGTGTAAAGAAGTTTCAGAGGTTGTGTGTAAGTTTCTGTAAATTCGTTTTGGGGATTTAAAATGCATTAAGTTTTAACTAAACAAGCAAGAGAACTAGCAATCAGGTTATTAAGCAGAAAAGAAATAGAAGTGCGAATCTCAGGTGTATGTTTCAGTTTCAGTTTCTGAAAATTTCATGTCCCTGTATACCAACCAACCTGCAGTAATCCAACAGTTGAAATGGCTTTAAGGCCAATCTGAAAACTTACTAACACGTGAGAGTGTTGAGCAACAAGAAACAAAAAAAAAAACAGATGGCATATTGAGATAGAAGTAAGGCCACCAGCAGTTTGGTGTTTTCGGTTGTCAGTTTAGTATGGTTTCAGTTCAGATGAACCAGTGATATTCCCAAAGTGGTTTTGGAATTTAAAATCTTATAACACACTTAATCATGGTAGCCAATGAGGTGGGAGGATCTGTGAAAAACAAATCAGGAAAAACAAAGAAAGGAAAATAGGAAATGATATAGAAGTTTTCTGTTTCAGATTTTATTTAGTTCTGTGCAAGTGAGCTTTTGGGGTTATTAGCCATGTTAATTTGGGCTGTGTCATATTTATAAGCTTGGTAATACACTTAGCTAGGTGGGCAATCAAGTAAGGGAAATTGAAAAGCAGATTAACGGACAACAGAGAAATGGATACAACAGTTCAGGACTTCAGTTTTCAGTTATTGTTTCAGTTTCGGTTTAATGAAGTTGTAGTAGCTTGAAACAATGTTGTTGTGAAACTGTAATGAAGTTTAAATCATGGTGGAACACTGAACTAGTTGGGTAGGCATTTTGGGAAAAGAATTATGATTTAAACTCATGGCTAACGAAAAGAAGTAGAATAAAGAGTTCAGATTTGGTGTTAGTGTTTTCAGGTTTCTAGTTCTGTACAATTGAGTTACAGAGTTGATTAACAGGTCGGGGAGGCTTGCTAGTGGGCCTCATTGATAGCTAATACATTCACCTAAGTTGGTGTAGTTACTTGATAGTTTAGTAGCCAGTAAGTGAATTAAAAACTGAAGTCCAACGAAGAGAAATGCAGAGGTTTGTTCAGTTTCTGCAATTTTCGTTTCTCTGTATATCAACTTTTCAGAAGTGACCTAAAATTGGTATGGGTTTAATCACTGATATAGAAGCTTGCTAACCCGTGAGGCTAAGAGTAAACAAACTGGGAGGCCAGAGGAAGAAACAGTTAGCAACTTAAAAAGGATAGAGTAAAGTAAAGCCATGGTTTGTATGTTTCAGTCTTCTATTTCAGTTTTCAGTTTTCCAGTTTAGTATGAGGATTTCTGTAACATTGGCAATGCTGTTTTGGGATTTGTCTTAAAGCTAAAACGGCATTAAAACTTATAACTAAGTAGCTGAGCAAGTTGGGATAAGACACAACAGAGACTGAAATAACAGAAAGGAAACAATAACAGGAAAGGTATGTTAGTTTCAGATCCTGGTTCTGAAAGTTCTGTTTTGGGCTTCTGTTACAGAGAGGATTTCATCAGTTTCAGTTTTCTTTTTTTAGGTGCTGTGTGATAGGTTCTTTTTCAGAAGCGTAGCCTTATGGCCTTGGGTTGCCTAAGAATCTAAAGCTATACTAAGACACTTAACTATCTGGTAAATAATTTGGGGAAAACATTGGGAGTCAGTTTAGTGTATAAACAGAAAAGAAACAGAAGAAGGTTATCAGGTCTGGTTTCAGTTTCTGTTTCTGTACAGCAGGTTAAGGGAGGGTTGCTGGAGTAATTTGGAGTTTTAAAATGAGGTAGAATATTTAACTAAGTAGGAAGTACTTAGGAATAAATGGAAAAACAGTTATGAGAGTAACAGATGGGGAACAGAAGAGAAAGACAAAGGAAATTTAGCAGATCTGTTTTCGGTTTTATAGTTGTTTCTGGGAGATCTTTTCTGTTTCTGTACAGAGGGATTAGGTGAGTGTTAGTTGTGGAGTCTTGAGTTTAAAATGGGGATAAAACAAGTAGTTGGATTAGGGATACATGGGGGTGATTCAGAGACAAACGTGTTATTGTACAGAAGGAATACAAGAGTGATAACAGGAACTGATACAGAAGGTGAGTATTTTGGTTTCTGAAAATTTCTTCCTGTGTAACAGATTTTTCTGAGGTATTAGGAGTGTAGTGTTGTCTTAGTTGTGAACTAGAAACATTGTTACAGAGTAAATTAAGTGGCAAAATCATTGGGGGATCCAACAACCGATGAAAAACAGAAAGAGTTATGTATATGCACAATTGTCGGTTTTCCGAGTTTCAGTCTTTCTTGCTTCTGTTTACTCTGATGTAGTTGTTTCTGTGTAGTTAATTACAGAAGCTACGTGAGTGATTTATGAGTAAGGTTTTGAGTTTAAAACAGTAGTAACATCTACATCTAGTTGGGTAATACTGTGGGAAGGAGTGAAACATCCGTTGAACTAAAGAAAAACAAGAAACAAGAAGAAACATTTAGATTGTGTTTTCAGTTTTGCATTGATACTATAGTTTCTGTATAACCAGATTACATGGGTATCATAAGGGTGATGCTAGTTAAAAATGAACCCAAACAATGCTAGTATACCTAACTAATTGATGATACAGCTCGGGTAAGAGTAAGCCTTAGCTGATATGGTAAAGGATTGGTTATTTGAGGTAAAACACCAAACTTATGTTGCGGTTTTATAACCTTGGACGTATGTATAAATGGATAAGGGTATGTAATGGTCTATATTACAATGATACTAAGGTTAAAACATGGCCCACTCATTTGCTTAAGGAGGGAATACACTTTAGTCAAGCTAAATCTATATTATATAAACATGTTACATGATTAACGTTTAAAACGCATTAAAACGTTGACTAAGGAAAGAAGGACTTAGTTAACGTGTAAAACAAAGACGTGAATGTCCTAGGAGTAAGATAAGCCCAGAATTAATACATGGGAAGTTCTAAGGGTTAATATTAACTAAGCACTTAACAACACACCTAGGGAACAACACCCGTTATAAAGTGTCGTCACATGAAATCATGAACTGACCCGTTACTTTTAATCAACAGTAGGGCCGTAACGAACGCTACCCGGGACTCCGTGTGTGAGACAACATTTACTTCTGATCCAGGTATGGACATGTGTGGTTCGTATGTTGCCGTGTTACACGGCTTGTGTGCTGTGTGCCTTGTGTGTGAAAATGACATAAGATCAAAGCATGAAATTGGATTGCTTGTTTATCATGTTGTATGATTTCTATATCATTGTTGAATATATCATTGCGCGCACACAGTAGTTTAGTCCCTTTCGCGTTATGGAACTTTGAGATGAGACTCAACGAACTATGTAAACAAAGAAACTACATAAAGGGAAAACTATACGAGAACTACTACGAATTATGAAAATAAAGAAAACGCTATAAGGGGAACTCCTCTCTAAACCATTGAGGACTACCATGACACCCACTATGGTGTCTATGCTTTAATGATAATGATGAGCAAGTCTCCTTTGGTGAGACATGACGAACCACGTAGACAAAACAACAGAACTATACAAAGAGACAACTCCTCTCTAACTTTAGAGGACCGCTAATGACACCCACTATGGTGTCGAGATTATAATGATAATGAAACGAAAAGTATCAACTGTGAAACATGAGAATAACCCGGGAAGACAACAGCTCGGGCCGCGCGGTATGGATGATCGGGAGTTGGTATCTGCATCAGATCCTTCGACCGTCTATGATGGAATATATTTTGGTGAAGCACATCCCGGAGTCCAGAGGTGACTTCCGCTTCCTTGACCCTGGGTGTCGGGAATGGGGGAGTGACAAGTTAGTGAAGCACATCCCGGAGTCCAGAGGTGACTTCCGCTTCCTTGACCCTGGGTGTCGGGAATGGGGGAGTGACAAGTTGGTGAAGCACATCCCGGAGTCTAGAGGTGACTTCCGCTTCCTTGACCCTGGGTGTCGGGAATGGGGGAGTGACAAATTGGTGAAGCTTATCCTGGAGTCTAGAGGTGACTTCCGCTTCCTTGACCCTGGGTGTCGGGAATGGGGGACTAGCTATGGAGGAGACGTCCTCCAACGTGCGGTGATAAAAGAATTCACAAATAATCCTTAAAGAAACAAGGAACGATTAGCACCTACATAATGAAGTCTCGGGATCTAATCTATATCCCCTGATTCGGTGCCAGAGAATAAAGGGAAACTTGTGTAACGAGACCAAGCAAACAAGAGAAAGTCATAAATGTGATAATTTAAGAAACAAGGAATGAATAGCACCTACATTATAAAGTCTCGGGATCTAACCTATATTCCCTGACTCGGTGCAAGAAAAGAAAAGAAAACCTGTGTAATGAGAACGAGAAAACGATACGTAATCTCTTGAATGATCCCATAGTGAGGATCGACGGTATAATATACCTACGCACACGTTGTACCATGTACTTGATTGTTGTTGCTACATTAGCAGCTTTTGTGCTTGGTTGCTCATTGACATTGATATGCTACTTGCAAGTTGTGCTTGGTTGCTTGCTGATATTGCTATGCTACCGATGAGTGTGTATGATATCATGATGTACTGATGTGTGCTTTACTGCTTTATCATAGCATGTAAAATGGACTTAATAATATTCGACCAATTAGTCGTGTGGCCCGGTAACATGCGGGCTTCACACGTTCATACTCAGCGTAGTTTGCTGAGTCCTATACACCCAATTTTTTTCAGGTCTTGTGCCAGACGATAACGGAGAGTAGGCAAGGGTGACTATCATAGGGGTAGTCCACATGGCAAGACTTTAAGTAGTAGGCTTTCTTATGTATGAGTTATGTTGTTTAAGTTGTTAACTAAACTGTAGATGCTCGGTACTTGAGTTGTACTTTATATTGTATTTGGATTTCGTTAAGTTGGACTTCCAGTCATACAGACCGTAACTTGGAGTTGGTAAGGAGGACTGTCAACCACGTGGGTGGTTGGCGTCTGTAGCACCCGAATAGAGTTCGAAACCGCTGCGTAGACTTCTCCCGCTAACTTAGGCGCATCGTTTGATTGTTGGTTGTGATTCGGGGGTGTTACAGAAAGTGGTATCAGAGCGTAGTTGCGCTCTGATGACTGGAACAGAGGAGTACCGAGTATAGGAAAACCTGAATTTGAGAAACGGGGTTACGGGTTAGTTTGTGAGGCTCGTTAGTTAGGGTCCATTTCAATCCGTAGGAAAACGCTGGAGAGGTAGAAAGCCTCCTCACACTCGGGAAAACCCGATCTGGCGTTTACACAATGGCATATATGCAATCCGGTAAGGAAAACTAGGCACCCCTATCTTTTCATCGATGTTTCGGCTTAGTGTAGGGTACGGGGGCGTACCCCTCTTTTAAGGGGGGTAAGCGCGTTTTATTTTGTATGTGTGTTGATTTATTATGATGTATTCCTACAACCACTCGTGGTTGGTTGGTAGGTTTGTGTGATTGGGTTGTGTGTGAAAATGTTATGCACGCTAGGTATGAATGAATGTTGTGTGCCTTGGTTTGCACTTTAGCATGTTATAACATTGCTAGCCTCTCGGTCTACTATGAGAACTTGTGTGAAGCCACTGATGTGGCACGGTGCTTAGAAGCACCGAGCATTATAATTATGGACTTAATCTTTTTGGTATCGATAATGAATGCGGGACTGGATCCCTAAGATTACTAGGAGTGGAAAATATGAGTTAAGGAAGTAAGACTTCGGGACGAAGTCTCTTTTAAGGGGGGTAAGCTGAAATACCCCTGAGTATTTAACGCATAAAATCATAACATGTTTTATAATATGGACATAAAATAACGTACGAACCATTTAAGCTAGTACATATATATATATGTACGAACACGAAAATATATGTACGTAACGTTACAATACCGTAACGTTGTAATAAAATCAATAACGCTGCATAATTGCGTTACAAAAATATATAGAATCACATGATATAATATATAGTCGTACACATATAAATAATAATGTATGGCCTATACAAAAACAAAGAGAAAGAAAAGAAAAAAAAGGGGGAGCAAATACGCTCCCGCTGAGTTTTGAACCCGAGACCTCCCGTAGTTTCCCCAAGTGTTTAACCGGTTGAGCTATGCTCTAATTCAGTAATAATTACCAACGAATTAAAACTAGTAGTATCACTACTAGGTAACTACAAGTAAAAGAGGGACAATCTCAGGGTACTGTCTCCTTCCTCGATCCAGTACCTGATGGAACAACGACAAAAAAAAACGTAAAGGAAATCAACCATACTATAAAACAGGAAAGGAAATTCCAGCCACACTCGACATGCTATTGGCGACTCCATATCATGACAGCAGACACAAGCTAGTCCCTTACTGATTTCCTTGTCTGGACCTCAGCCAACGAGACATTCTCCTTGGAAACTTCAGCCACGTTAAAGCAGTCTTTCATGCCCATGCTCCTTTGGAATTCGGAGGCCATAAAACACCCTCTGAGTGTTTTCTGTTTCGGTTAAAATAACCAAAACACAATTCTGGTGCATCAGAATTAGTGTCCCCATTACTCCTCATGTCTGTCTGAGATTGCCAGCAACTCAAAGGCAGTCAAGCCATGTTCCAATACCGATTTCTAATGCTAGAAAAAAAAAACAGACCAGAGGGCAGCCACTCACGTGGGAGTTTGAGCACTCCAAACTTCCACAAATTCCCCACTGAAACTTCCACGCACTATCTGATAACCAGTTCCTGCATTCAGCCTCCTCTAACTTTATTCCCTAATTAATACCTGTGCCCAGTTATTCCCCTCTTCACTCGCATGCCATCGCCAACAGCAACTCAGAGAACTCCTGTTGCTTTGCTCATGCGTGAAGGTAAGCTAAGTCTTCATGGTTGTGCTTCTGTTTTTCCTGTCCTCCTTTTTGCCTGATCGAAAACTCAACTCTTGCAGTAAGCCAAGCCCCAGGGCTGTTTCTTTGTACAACTGATTTCTCTTTTCCTCTGATCGAAAATGCCTTGCTGTTTCTGTTCGAGAGGAGACTACCGGCCTATCCAGGAAGCCTCTGTGTAAATCAAGAAACTCAAGCACCCTGGTACTTGCAGCCTGGTCGATCTGGTGTTTAAGTGTGAGGAGAACAAAAGCAAACTAAACCAATCCAGCCCAGAGAAGCCATCAGGTAAAGCTACAACAAGTGCCCTCCCTCTGAATTAGTTTTGGCTGAGTTTTATACACAAGCTCCTCTAAACTTCTTCCATGTCTTGCATAAATCCCCCATGCAACTCTAGCCAGGAGGGATCCAAGTCATTTCTCCAAAAGATCAATCCTGTTTTTGCTGGGACAACCCCTCAGGTAAACTCAAATCTGATAATCAGTTTCAGTTTCTGAAACTTTGTATTCCTGTAACGGGAGTTCTAGCTGCAATAATAATATTGCTATGTGGGGTTATGAGGTTAAGTCTTGGTTTACCACTGAGCTAATTAAGTTGACAACCTAGGAGAAAGCCAGGGACTAAAATCGTGAACAGACAGAAACATAAGAGATAGAAAACAGATATGTTTTCAGTTTCTGAAACCTTGATGTCTTCTGCATACTAACCTTGTAGAAGCTGGAGTAATGTGGTGTTGGACCTGTTCTGAGGTTAAACCTGTGAAAACACATGAGCCTACATGTTGACACGTTAGGGAGCCAAAAAGAAAATGAAAGAGAAACAGATTAACAAACTGAAGAAAAGAAGCAACTAAAAATGACCTGCTTCAGTCCACGAATTCAGTTTCAGTTTTTTTTTTAGGTTTGGTGTAAAGAAGTTTCAGAGGTTGTGTGTAAGTTTCTGTAAATTCGTTTTGGGGATTTAAAATGCATTAAGTTTTAACTAAACAAGCAAGAGAACTAGCAATCAGGTTATTAAGCAGAAAAGAAATAGAAGTGCGAATCTCAGGTGTATGTTTCAGTTTCAGTTTCTGAAAATTTCATGTCCCTGTATACCAACCAACCTGCAGTAATCCAACAGTTGAAATGGCTTTAAGGCCAATCTGAAAACTTACTAACACGTGAGAGTGTTGAGCAACAAGAAACAAAAAAAAAAAAACAGATGGCATATTGAGATAGAAGTAAGGCCACCAGCAGTTTGGTGTTTTCGGTTGTCAGTTTAGTATGGTTTCAGTTCAGATGAACCAGTGATATTCCCAAAGTGGTTTTGGAATTTAAAATCTTATAACACACTTAATCATGGTAGCCAATGAGGTGGGAGGATCTGTGAAAAACAAATCAGGAAAAACAAAGAAAGGAAAATAGGAAATGATATAGAAGTTTTCTGTTTCAGATTTTATTTAGTTCTGTGCAAGTGAGCTTTTGGGGTTATTAGCCATGTTAATTTGGGCTGTGTCATATTTATAAGCTTGGTAATACACTTAGCTAGGTGGGCAATCAAGTAAGGGAAATTGAAAAGCAGATTAACGGACAACAGAGAAATGGATACAACAGTTCAGGACTTCAGTTTTCAGTTATTGTTTCAGTTTCGGTTTAATGAAGTTGTAGTAGCTTGAAACAATGTTGTTGTGAAACTGTAATGAAGTTTAAATCATGGTGGAACACTGAACTAGTTGGGTAGGCATTTTGGGAAAAGAATTATGATTTAAACTCATGGCTAACGAAAAGAAGTAGAATAAAGAGTTCAGATTTGGTGTTAGTGTTTTCAGGTTTCTAGTTCTGTACAATTGAGTTACAGAGTTGATTAACAGGTCGGGGAGGCTTGCTAGTGGGCCTCATTGATAGCTAATACATTCACCTAAGTTGGTGTAGTTACTTGATAGTTTAGTAGCCAGTAAGTGAATTAAAAACTGAAGTCCAACGAAGAGAAATGCAGAGGTTTGTTCAGTTTCTGCAATTTTCGTTTCTCTGTATATCAACTTTTCAGAAGTGACCTAAAATTGGTATGGGTTTAATCACTGATATAGAAGCTTGCTAACCCGTGAGGCTAAGAGTAAACAAACTGGGAGGCCAGAGGAAGAAACAGTTAGCAACTTAAAAAGGATAGAGTAAAGTAAAGCCATGGTTTGTATGTTTCAGTCTTCTATTTCAGTTTTCAGTTTTCCAGTTTAGTATGAGGATTTCTGTAACATTGGCAATGCTGTTTTGGGATTTGTCTTAAAGCTAAAACGGCATTAAAACTTATAACTAAGTAGCTGAGCAAGTTGGGATAAGACACAACAGAGACTGAAATAACAGAAAGGAAACAATAACAGGAAAGGTATGTTAGTTTCAGATCCTGGTTCTGAAAGTTCTGTTTTGGGCTTCTGTTACAGAGAGGATTTCATCAGTTTCAGTTTTCTTTTTTTAGGTGCTGTGTGATAGGTTCTTTTTCAGAAGCGTAGCCTTATGGCCTTGGGTTGCCTAAGAATCTAAAGCTATACTAAGACACTTAACTATCTGGTAAATAATTTGGGGAAAACATTGGGAGTCAGTTTAGTGTATAAACAGAAAAGAAACAGAAGAAGGTTATCAGGTCTGGTTTCAGTTTCTGTTTCTGTACAGCAGGTTAAGGGAGGGTTGCTGGAGTAATTTGGAGTTTTAAAATGAGGTAGAATATTTAACTAAGTAGGAAGTACTTAGGAATAAATGGAAAAACAGTTATGAGAGTAACAGATGGGGAACAGAAGAGAAAGACAAAGGAAATTTAGCAGATCTGTTTTCGGTTTTATAGTTGTTTCTGGGAGATCTTTTCTGTTTCTGTACAGAGGGATTAGGTGAGTGTTAGTTGTGGAGTCTTGAGTTTAAAATGGGGATAAAACAAGTAGTTGGATTAGGGATACATGGGGGTGATTCAGAGACAAACGTGTTATTGTACAGAAGGAATACAAGAGTGATAACAGGAACTGATACAGAAGGTGAGTATTTTGGTTTCTGAAAATTTCTTCCTGTGTAACAGATTTTTCTGAGGTATTAGGAGTGTAGTGTTGTCTTAGTTGTGAACTAGAAACATTGTTACAGAGTAAATTAAGTGGCAAAATCATTGGGGGATCCAACAACCGATGAAAAACAGAAAGAGTTATGTATATGCACAATTGTCGGTTTTCCGAGTTTCAGTCTTTCTTGCTTCTGTTTACTCTGATGTAGTTGTTTCTGTGTAGTTAATTACAGAAGCTACGTGAGTGATTTATGAGTAAGGTTTTGAGTTTAAAACAGTAGTAACATCTACATCTAGTTGGGTAATACTGTGGGAAGGAGTGAAACATCCGTTGAACTAAAGAAAAACAAGAAACAAGAAGAAACATTTAGATTGTGTTTTCAGTTTTGCATTGATACTATAGTTTCTGTATAACCAGATTACATGGGTATCATAAGGGTGATGCTAGTTAAAAATGAACCCAAACAATGCTAGTATACCTAACTAATTGATGATACAGCTCGGGTAAGAGTAAGCCTTAGCTGATATGGTAAAGGATTGGTTATTTGAGGTAAAACACCAAACTTATGTTGCGGTTTTATAACCTTGGACGTATGTATAAATGGATAAGGGTATGTAATGGTCTATATTACAATGATACTAAGGTTAAAACATGGCCCACTCATTTGCTTAAGGAGGGAATACACTTTAGTCAAGCTAAATCTATATTATATAAACATGTTACATGATTAACGTTTAAAACGCATTAAAACGTTGACTAAGGAAAGAAGGACTTAGTTAACGTGTAAAACAAAGACGTGAATGTCCTAGGAGTAAGATAAGCCCAGAATTAATACATGGGAAGTTCTAAGGGTTAATATTAACTAAGCACTTAACAACACACCTAGGGAACAACACCCGTTATAAAGTGTCGTCACATGAAATCATGAACTGACCCGTTACTTTTAATCAACAGTAGGGCCGTAACGAACGCTACCCGGGACTCCGTGTGTGAGACAACATTTACTTCTGATCCAGGTATGGACATGTGTGGTTCGTATGTTGCCGTGTTACACGGCTTGTGTGCTGTGTGCCTTGTGTGTGAAAATGACATAAGATCAAAGCATGAAATTGGATTGCTTGTTTATCATGTTGTATGATTTCTATATCATTGTTGAATATATCATTGCGCGCACACAGTAGTTTAGTCCCTTTCGCGTTATGGAACTTTGAGATGAGACTCAACGAACTATGTAAACAAAGAAACTACATAAAGGGAAAACTATACGAGAACTACTACGAATTATGAAAATAAAGAAAACGCTATAAGGGGAACTCCTCTCTAACCATTGAGGACTACCATGACACCCACATGGTGTCTATGCTTTAATGATAATGATGGAAGTCTCCTTTGTGAGACATGACGACCACGTAGACAAAACAACAAACTATACAAAGAGACAACCTCCTCTCACTTAGAGGACCGCTAATGACACCCACTAGGTGTCGAGTTATAATGATAATGAAACGAAAAGTATCAACGTGAAACATGAGGATAACCCGGAAGACAACAGCTCGGGCCGCGCGGTATGGATGATCGGGATTGGTATCATGCATCAGATCCTTCGACCGTCTATGATGGAATATATTTGGTGAAGCCCATCCCGGAGTCAAGTGACTGCCCTTCCTTGACCCTGGGTGTCGGGAATGGGGGTGACAAGTTGTGAGCACCCGGAGTCCAGAGGTGACTTCCCTTCCTTGACCTCTGGTGTCGGGAATGGGGGAGTGACAAGTTAGTGAAGCACATCCCGGAGTCCAGAGGTGACTTCCGCTTCCTTGACCCTGGGTGTCGTAATGGGGGAGTGACAAGTTGGTGAAGCACATCCCGAGTCTAAGGTGCTTCCGCTTCCTTGACCCTGGTGTCGGGAATGGGGGAGTGACAAAGTTGGTGAAGCTTATCCTGGAGTCTAGAGGTGACTTCCTCCGCTTCCTTGACCCTGGGTGTCGGAATGGGGGACTAGCTATGGAGGAGACGTCCTCCAACGTGCGGGTATAAAGAATTCACAATAATCCTTAAAGAAACAAGGAACGATTAGCACCTACATAATGAAGTCTCGGATCTAATCTATTCCCCTGTTCGGTGCCAGAGAAGAAAGGGAAACTTGTGTAACGAGACCAAGCAAACAGAGAAAGTCATAAATGTGAAATTTAGAAACAAGGAATGAATAGCACCTACATTATAAATTCTCTCGGGATCTAACCTATATTCCCTGCTCGGTGCAAGAAAGAAAAGAAAACCTGTGTAATGAGAACGAAAACGATACGTAATCTCTTGAATGATCCCATAGTGAGGATCGCGGTATAATATACCTAGCACACGTTGTAACCATGTACTTTGATTGGTTGTTGCTACATTAGCACTTTTGTGCTGGTTGCTCATTGACATTGATATGCTACTTGCAAGTTGTGCTTGGTGCTTGCTGATATTGCTATGCTACCGATGAGTGTGTATGATATCATGATGTACTGAGTGTGCTTAACTGCTTTATCATAGCATGTAAGATGGACTTAATAATATTCGACCAATTAGTCGTGTGGCCCGGTAACATGCGGGCTTCACACGTTCATACTCAGCGTAGTTTGCTGAGTCCTATACACCCAATTTTTTTCAGGTCTTGTGCCAGACGATAACGGAGAGTAGGCAAGGGGACTATCATAGGGGTAGTCCACATGGCAAGACTTTAAGTAGTAGGCTTTCTTATGTATGAGTTATGTTGTTTAAGTTGTTAACTAAACTGTAGATGCTCGGTACTTGAGTTGTACTTTAATGTATTTGGATTTCGTTAAGTTGGACTTCCAGTCATACAGACCGTAACTTGGAGTTGTAAGGAGGACTGTCAACCACGTGGGTGGTTGGCGTCTGTAGCACCCGAATATAGTTCGAAACCGCTGCGTAGACTTCTCCCGCTAACTTAGGCGCATCGTTTTTGTTGTTGTTGATTCGGGGTGTTACAAAGGGGAGACAATATTGGAGCAATCAACCTCTAATCTATGACATAAATAATTATCTAGAGACAAGGAGAAAGCGAGACATAAACAATTCCCATGTGTCATGACAATAATTCCTACATGATATTAGCATAGCCTTCGGTGGAATCAAGCTCCACTTAGTTCAATGTGCCGATTTCATTAATTCATGGTGGGGTATTAGTGCTAACATTACTAAAATAAATCAACTAAGCAAATCATTAAGGTATTAGCAATCAGTTTCCATTCCTTAATTCATAACTCACGGCAAACAATTCTCTCCTTTCCTTGAAAGGTCGATGGTAAGCTCTTTCTTTCCTTCTTTCCTTTTTTCTTTCTTTTCCTATCAAGCTCTAAGCTCCATTAATGGAGTTTTAAGTTCAATCTCCATTTTTGGTGTTAAATTCCTAGCTTTCTTCATCAAGACTTGAAGCAAAAATATTTCTAGCAACACTACATCAAATCGGTACCAATATATGCTCCAAGAAGTGTCTTGAATCAACAATTAAACCAAGGAGCATTCAAGGTTAACTTAAGGTAAATTCCTAAGGTAAATCCCTTGAAAACATTTTATAAATCTACTTAAGATCTTTGTTAAGATCTAACTCCTAAACCCCTTCCTTCTTTTGTGTTTATACCGAAATTTGGAGCTACAATCTCCATTGAAGGAAGCTTGGGAAATTCAAGAGGAGTTCAAGTACTTAATCATCTTTGATTAAGAGTAAGTTTATTAAGCTAATTATTAATGTTCTAAGCTTTGTTTAAGCTCATAAATTTTGTACAAAATTATGTACATCTCTTCAAATAATTAAGGCCGAAATTATTGAGGTTATTTACCAAGAAAAATAATTATAACTCTTAAGCTAAGGTTATTACCTTAAGGTATAATTTTATGTTAAAAAAAATTAATTATGAAGAGTTTTACTATGGCCGAAAATTATAAGTGATATTGGAAGATTTTGGTATATTATAAGTGTATAAATAATTTTAGAATTTGTCTAAGTGATTTAGATAATTCTATGAGTATTTTGGTATATTAGAAACCTTTAAAAGATAAGGTTATAATATTAAAAGCTTAGGAATTAAAATCTGGTGTCAAAAGGGTAATTTGGTAATTTTAGAGTCCTTAAAATATTGGAGTAAGAATACTTACGAATTTAAATAAAGAGTTTTGGTGAGTAAAAATATTTACTAGTGTTTAAATGACTAGTTTAATAAGTTATGTGGTAAAGATGTAATTTTAGAAAGTTATGGGAATATATAGTAATTACTGAGAATAATATGGTCCTTGGCATAATTATAATATAAAATGGTGTAGGAATTAATATTGTGAATTTTGGGAGAATTAAATAAGTGTTTAGAAGTTAAAATAACAATTTATAAAGTTTTGGGGCTATTTTGTAATTTCTGGAAAAAAATAGTTTAAAACCGAAATATATATATATTTCTAGGTATATTGATGTATTAAGTATGAAATTAAACTTTGGTCAAAGTGTTGACCGAAAACTTTGGGATAAAATGACTTATGACATGAAATAATAAGTTTATAAAAGTTTTGGGGTGAAATTATAATTTATAAAAGTTTATATGTAGATCAAGAATTTAATTTGGGGCGGAAGTGTAAATAATGGAATTTTATGTACCCTTTGAAATTTAAGGAAAATAAATATTAAAACTATAGTTTATAAGTGGATATATAACTTATATAAAGTTTTTGGGGTTAAAAAGTAATTTTAAGAAGATGAATGTTAAAGCCGAAAACTTATGTGGCTAATTGGTGATTTATAAAAGTTAAGGTGTTCAAATAATAATTACCGAATTTATAGTGGTGGTTTTGAGAAATAATTAATTAAGAAAATAAAACCATGTAATATATGTATGTTGGAGTATAATGTAAAGTTTATGAAATAAATGAGGTTATAATATAATAACCGAAAAGTATAGTGTATTTATGAGATTAAAAATATTTGTAGGTCCTATATGGATATTTAGAAGATTTAGAAAAAGAAATTATGATTTAAGGATTTATGAAATTAAAACTATATGTTATAAAGGTATAAGTAATTAATTTGTAAAGGAATAATATTATTTGGGATTAAATTGTAATTAATAAAAGATATGGGAAAGATATGCTCATGCGTGACATGTAACCGCAATTTGAGAATTTTTAAGGTGACTATGTCATTTAGACAATTATAATCATGTATCATAAATAATACATGGGTATAAAATATATACATTTAAGACTTTCAAGTAAATCAAAGGGAAATGAATATAAGGAATTTAATGTGTGAATATCAAATAATATTTGGAATTATAGTTTATTAATATAAAGTTACACATAAGGAGAAATTAATGTACACATACAATGACCATACTGTCATTGACGAATTTATAAATTGTTATGTCGTTTGGACATATACAATATGACTTGTGAATAATACTTGTTTATACAAAAATACATTCAAAGAAACTACTTAAGTTAAGAGAAAATAATTGAAGCGGTATATAAGATACTGTAGGTAATTAAAAGAGAATTACCATACAAAGTAAGTCCTATAAGTAAAGATTACGATGATTTAAATTATATGGGTTAAAAGAAATTAATTAAGCGTTGAAAATAAACCTCACATGAAATAACGAATACGAAGACATTTCATGATACAGTAAAATTATTATACAAGGGTTATATAAATTAACACGTACAGTTAAACCTATTATAGGACATTGTTTGACCAGACGTTGACCGGGAACTAAACAAGTACAGTCTACGGTGAACGGTATGGACTTCTTGCAACCTGTTTGCTAACGGATTACACCAGCTTGTGTGCTATCTGTTGTGTGAAATAACGACCAAGATAATTGCATGTAATATATTGCACTTGCGTTTGTGTATCGTTGTGATTATTCTACGCACTGCTGTGTTATTTTATGTGCGTGAATGATATGCACTGTTGTGTTACTTAATGTGCGCGAACGATAGGCGTTGTTGTGTTATTTTTATGTGCGTGAACGTTTCTGACTATAACGTGTATGTGCCACGCATACAACACTACATTACCAGTGGATTAAACACCTACGTATTATTATACTGAGAACTTGTACTCAAGTTTCTCACTAACTTCCTTTATTAACAAGTCGTTGTCTTTAAGCGTGACAACTGACAATGTACAACAAAATGCTTGTTTAACATCCTTGTGTGACGTCTAACAAATCCGATACTACGAGAAGCGAGGAGCCCAGTTGTATCTGGCCATGCATGCAAATATGGAGGTTGTACCTGTCGCAGGTCGTCCTCAAATACAGTATACGTCATGACGGTGGTTTTGAGTGTAGACTTGTCCACTCACCGGGTTAGCACCGGAACATTTTGGAGTTGAGAGAAGGATTTCATTCTCTCGAGGGTACGATACCCACACCTATATTTAAGTACGGGAGTTGTCTACGGGACTTATTACCCGACCATTAACGCGAGGGTCTTATCACATCTGAAGGGTTTAACATACCCAATCCAAAAATAAATTTCTAACTTGACCTTTGCTGTCATGTTTCTCTTTGTGATGCAGTTGACTTTGTATGGTTATTTGTGTGATTTATATATGATGCATGTTTTCAATGTTTGATAAAAATGAACTGCATGCTTACGACAAAGTAGTTGTGCGTGACCCGCTAGCTTATGGGCTGCACGGGTTCATACCAGCATTATTTGCTGAGCCATTTCGATGGCTATGTTTTTCAGGTACCTGAAGAAGGAAGAGTTCACCCGACCGAGTGTAGGTGGGGTAGAATTAAGTCAGGGGATTATTACTACTTGTATTGTTTTACAGTACTGTCTTTTCCTATCAGCTTTTGTTATTTTAAGCGGTTTGTATTCAGTGCTCAGACTGTATAATTTGTAAGTTGTTTGGAGTTAGCCTTGTTAGTCACATGGGTGACTAACGGCGTTGTAGCACCACCCGTTGTTATGTATATATTTTCCGCTGCATTTCCAGTTATCTTTGGGAGCTATCTTCGTACAGTTGTGGAGTTTCGGGTTGGGGTGTTACATGTATGTTGTATTTTAAACTGTATATGGTGAATCAAGTATGGTAGATATATACATATAAAAAATATAAAATTTTAAAGTTGTCAAAACATTTCCATGAGTGGTCTTGTTTTGAAGAGCTTGAATTTAGGTGAAGAATGATATAATTTTTTTTCATTTTTGACTTATATATTGAAAATTAAAATAATTTAAAGCTAATATAGTAAAATGGCAGCCCAATCAACAAAAACAGTCCAGTCAATAGCTGACTGGGACTGCCAAATCACTAGAGTGCACCATATTGCATGTGGACTGTCCGCACCTTCTACCTACTGATGAAAGCAACAATTAAAGTCAAAATCTGAATTATTCCACCATATCCGTATAACAAATTGGAACTAGCATTATTATGACACATTGATTCGGATGCTGCTATTGTTAACTATAACTAATTATTATTGTGAACGACTGAACGTATAAACTGATCGGTTTTCTCATGAAATGTGAGCTCAAATATTCTAGACTAACCTTACAACATAGGTTGCACTTTTGTAGTTTTTTACTCTTATTTCTAAATGTGGGGAAACTAGCGTGTAAAATGAAAACCAAACCAGATAGACTTGTGATAACCATATACGTTAAATGAGAAGCCATGGATGTACACATATATACCTGTCACTATAACGAGCCATTTTCATTCCAACAAAACGCGTGTAAATAAAAAAGAAAGCAGCATATAAACAGGCATGTTTATCAAACAGACCACCAAAGCATGCCAGCAGATTGATAGAATCAAAGTCAACTTGGATTAAAGATAAATACTTGGAAAAATATAGCATTACTGAAAGTAAGTGAGCACAGGCGTAACAGTGTAATTAATCATCTGTATTGCTTGAATATAGTGGGACATTGGTAGTCCTTTTATAATAGAGAATACAATACTCTAGAAGGTAATAGAGTTGGGCCAGCCTATATAATAAATGGGCTTTAGATTACCCAAAATACTAACTGGACTTAGGCTCTGTTCGGCATGGTTGTTTGGGCAGCATATTTAGCAGCAGGTTTGCGCTGGCATAAATGCAGCTGTTTTGAAAACTGTTGTTTGGCAGTGCGGCATATATGCAAGTAGCTAACAGGGACCCGGCTTACAGGATACGAAAAGCAAGACCAGACGATAGAGACCATATCCCTGTAAAAGGCATGAAACTCGTCTATGGGCTGCATGTTTGGTTAACGTAATATGTAGTGTGTTTACCATTTTCGTATTACAATTACAATTTATTATATTACACTACGTAACTTTATTTTGTTAGTAAAAATAAATGGAAAATTTCATAAACAATATATTAATATAAGTAGTTAATTTAGAGTAAAAAACCTATATGAGAAAACAAAGAAAATAAAAATATTTATATAACCAATAAAATTTAATTTTATTATTTAAGTACAAATTGTAACTTCTAAACAATATATTGTTATTTCTATAATTTTATAATTTGTACAAATATAAAGCGTAATGAAAATAGAACAAGAGTTTCAAATTTTCTGATAATGTTGTGTGAATTTATTTAATGAAATTGTAACTTTTAATAATATATTATATTTTTGCAACTTTTGTATGTTAATAAATTTATATACATTCATATTTTTTATATTTTAATTCATATATCAACAAATATGTATATTTATTGGTTTTTTATATTAATTTATGTGGTTTATAAATAATATATTGTAAATTAGCATTATTAATGTGTTTTTTTAATTCAACTAGTACTATTTTTTCATAAATTATTTGAAGTATTGTGTAATTTGTAACAAATAAAGTAACTTGTAAAAAATATCATAAAAATAAGTAACTTTTTTAATCAATAGTTACAATAATTGCATTGTGAAGGGAGAAAAGAAATGGAAGTGAAAGCGCGCAAACGAAAAAGCAATATATGTAGTGGGCATTTATGCTGACATTTATGCTCTTTTAGCCGAACAACAAAAGCAAATAAATGAGGCTAAAGTAGCATATGCCACACATATATGATGTCATTTATGCTGCATTTATGCTTGGTTTTTTTTTGTGAGGCGAACGCAACCTTAATATGCCCCCTCGATCTGAGCATTGGTCAAACCAAGTAAAGATCGTAAATGCAAACAATGACCCGAGGGAAGGGGTTTAGTAAGGAGATCCGCTAGTTGATCAGTGCCCGAGAGATGAGTGATAGTGAGCGCTTTGGAGCTGACTCTTTCACAAACAAAATGGACGTCAAGACCGACGTGTTTAGTCTTGTAGTGTAAGACCGGATTTGCTGCTAAGTAAGTAGCTCCAAGATTATCACAAAAAATAGTCGGAGCCCGAGACAGAGAGACATGTAATTCCTGTAGAAGCTGCTGTATCCAGATGAGCTCTGCTGCTCCAGTTGCAACAGCTCGATATTCAGCTTCAGTTAAAGATCGGGCCATCGTATCGTGTTTCTCGGAGTGCCAGAAAATGAGTGACGTGCCCAGATAAATTGCATAGGCTGAAGTAGAGCAACGATCATTTGGATTTGTGGCCCAGTCAGCATCAGTATAAGCAGAGAGATGCAGAGAAGATGCAGTAGGAAGATCTAACAGAAGCTGTTTGGTGCCATTAAGATATAGAATGATACGTTTAAGAGCAGACCAGTGAAGATGAGTGAGGTGGTGCATAAACTGGTAGAGTTTGTTGACAACAAAGGTGACATCGGGTCTGGTGAGACTTAGATACTGAAGTTTGCCCAATAAACTTCAAAATAGAGTAGTGTCTAAAAAAGGAGGGGTTGTCTGTATAAGAAAGAGTGGTGGTATGAACCATCGGGGTTGCAACAGGTTTGCAATTGGTCATCTTTGCCTGAGAGACTAAGTCACCAATGTATTTGGCTTGAAAAAGGAATAAAGCAGAGGTAGAACGAGTAACTTGGACCCCTAGAAAATAAGACAGGGAACCAAGATTTCGAACTGGGAAAAACTGAGAAAGATGACCAATGAACTTTTGAATAAGGTTTTGGGATGTGCCAGTCAACATAGACCAGTAGGTAAAGAAGATCAGTGTGAGAAGAAAAAGTGAACAAAGACATATCAGACTTTGAGGCTGAAAACCCCAAGGAAATGAGGGTGGTACTAAATTTATTAAACCGGGCAAGAGGCGTCTGCTTTAAACCGTAAATGGACTTTTTGAGTTTGCAAACAAAAGTAGGGTGAGCAGGATCAGTAAAGCCAGGAGGCTGACGCATAAACACATTTTTTGAAATATCCCCATGTAAGAAGGCATTAGATATATCCAGCTGAGTAATGGGCCAGTTGCGCATAGCAGCTATAGCAAGGATCAACCTGATAGTAACAGGTTTAATGACGGGACTAAAAGTCTCAAAATAATCAGTTCCATGCATTTGTGTGTATCCCTGAGCTACCAGACGGGCTTTTCTACGCTTAATGGTCCCATCTGAATGAAGTTTGGTTTTCAATATCCATTTAGAGCCCAAAATATTCTAGTTAGTCGGGGGAGGGACACGATCCCAAGTCTCAGTAGCAAGTAAGGTGTCATACTCCTTGCATATAGCATCACACCAGCAGGGATACTACAATGCTTGCTCAAAGGTAGGACTTTCGGGTATGAGATCAGTAGTAGTGGGGGTAGTAGTGGTGAGCCAGCAATAGTACCATCGGATCGAATGAGAGGCTTATGAATATTCGATTTGGCCCTTGTTTGCATATGATGCGTGAGTGGGAGAGGGGGTGATACAGGTTTGTCTTGTGGAGGTGAATCAGTGTACAAAGAGGGGGGAGATGAAGATAGAGTAGCAGTTTGGTCAGGGGTGATTTGAACGGAGGTAAGATGAGTATGATCAGGTGATGAGGTGGTGTTTGGAGGAGGTAAGATGGTAGGAGAGCTTGGTGAGATAGTAGGAGGAGCAGATGTGTTTTGATTTGGTGTTTGTCGTGTATGATCAAGAGGAGAAAATGTGATAATAGAAATATCAGGAAGGGGTAAAGTGATAGTAGGTGGGGCGGGGGTTGATATGTGGTGCTTAAAAGGATAGGAATGTTCATCAAAGAACACATCACTGGTTGTATAGATGCGACCAGTCTTGATATCCAAGCAATGGTATCCCTTATGTAGAGAACTGTAACCAAGAAACTCACACATATAGTGCTTCGAAATGATAGGTCATGTTTCTGATATGGGTGCAGATTTGACCAAGCAGCACAACCAAAAACTTTAAGCCAAGAGTAGTCAGCAGGAGCATTAAAAAGAAGCTCATAAGGCGATTTCAACCCAATAGTAGCAGATGGAGTGCGATTCAAAAGGTATACGCTGTGAAAAATGCATGATTCCAGTATTTATAGGGAACTGCTGAGTGATGTAACAGAGATAAACTCCGATCAACAATTGTCCTGTGTCTATTTTCAATACTTCCATTCTGGGCATGCTCATAAGGGCAAGTCAAACGATGAATAATACCAAGCTTTTGAAGCAAAGGCAAGAGGGGTTTAAATTCCCCACCCCCATCTGTTTGAACTTGTTTGATGGAAACAACAAATTGAGTGCGCACATAAGCAATAAAATGCTCAACAATAGTAAGAACAGATGACTTGGTACTGAGCATAAATAACCATACATATTTTGAGAAATCATCCATTATTGAAAGGTAATATTTGCATCCATCAGAACCAAGAAGGGGAGCGGGACCCCAAACATCCATATACAGCAGTATAAACGGAGCAAAAGATCTAGAAGGACATAATGAATGTGGTAAGGCATGTGTTTTTCCTGCTCGACAAGCAGTAGAAATAGAGTGTTTGTTTGTACAAGGCAAACTATATTTGTTTAAGGCAAAATTCATAATCCTATCAGAGGGATGACCTAGATGAAGATGACAGGTCTTGTAATCACACTTTGGAGAGTGAAAAGTAGCATGAGCACAGGACGAATATGTAGATCCAGGAGACACGTCAGGCCTAGAGGATTCAAAACTGTAACTGCCATCTCTAACCCTGCCTCTCATGAGGATAGCCATAGTGTCCCGATCCTTCACAAGAAAAGAATTAGCATTGAAATTCAAAGATCACATTATTATCTTCACAGAATCGCTTAACAGATAGAAGGTTCTTTTGGATTGAAGGAACATGAAGAATGTGTGATATTAAGAAATCATTAGCAGAGAAAGAGAGACTTCCTTTGCCTTGATACTAAGAAGATCCATCACTGACAGTAACTGAATCTGCTCCATAATACGGCTGATTAGCGAGATTCAGGTTGGAGAGGCTGGAGGTGAAATGATCAGACGTAGCTATATCGAGATACCAGGTTGTTTCAGGCTGGGGAGTGGATGGAATAGACAAGGTGAAATTGGCATTGTAAGGAGGAGAGGGAACTTGATACGCATGATTGTACCGGTGGTAGCAATAACTTGCCTTGTGACCTGGCTTGTCACATATCTAACATATAGGGCGATTATCTGGTTTGCCATTGAATAATGTCGAATTAGATTGACCACCAGTAGATTCACCTCGATTCTGAAAAGAGGAACAACCACCTCTAGAATTGCGACCACAACCGCGATGAAATTGTTTTCCACCACGAGAATAATTTTTGTTCCCGTTTCTATTGACATTGTTGGCCATTGGATTTTGAACAACAATAGAGTTAACATTAAGATTGGAGGCCAAATCAGACGAGTTTCGATTGAGACGATTCTCAACAGCAAGTAATTGAGACATTACGACAGTGGTTTGAAGTGGTGAGGTTCGACTGAGAAGAAGAGTAGAAATAGACTCATACTCTGTAGAAAGTCCATGAAGAATGCAGTAGCAGAGATCTGTGTCTGAAATCATCGATCTAGCTGTAGATAGGGCTGAGGCAAGTCGTTTTGCCCTATTGAAGTAGGTTGTGATGGTGTCTGCATCCTTCTTGATAGAGTAAAGCTAAAAACGCAGCTATTAAAGTCGAGCGGACGCTTGAGAAGCATAAATAGTGTGAAGATATGTCCAGATCTGAGCAGCTGTGTCACAATCAATGACCTGGCCCTAAATTCCTTCAGTCAATGACGTGATGAGGATGGAGGAAACAAGATGATCCTGTTGCATCCGGTTCGAGTATTCAATCGAGGTTTCATCAGATGGAGCACTGGAAGATCCATCGCCAAAGAGGGTAGTTATCGCCATTGAGTTTTTGAAAAGATGCAACTAGATTGATAAGATTTGGTACATATATCATGGTAGTGGTGGACGAAATGATGTCTGTGGTGGCGGAATTTTGAGGTGAATCTGTAGCCATGAAGCTCGTTTGAGCTGAAAGCTCTGATACCATACTGAAACTAAGTGAGAACAGGCAATGTAACAGTGTAATTCATCATCTGTATTGCTTGAATATAGTGGGACGTTGATAATCCTTTTATAACAAAGAATAATAGTCTAGAAGGTAATAGAGTTGGGCCAGTGTATACAATGAATGGGCTTTAGATTACCCAAAATACTAACTGGCTTAATAAGCATAAGCTCCTGTTTGAAGTAAAGGGATAAAAACTGTTGCCGATGACAGTGGCAATGATAACCCATCTGGTCCTAACAATGGTAAGGCATCACAAACAAAGGAAGATCAACATATAAATAACACATCGAAATAGAGATGAGGATCTGCACCGGGGTATAAAGCAAAAACGAAACAAGAGAAAGACATAAATCTTGTTCAAATATCAGATGGAAGTGACGAGAGCTTGGAGATGAACTAACTTTCGATGAAATGTGGTCGTCTTCCTCATGCTAATATCACAAATAGAAAGATTTCTGCATCTTTTAAATCTGGGTTTCTGAAAGCTTTTCTTTGCTCTTGTTTCGAAAAAATTACGACAGTGGGTTTAAAGAGGACTACTGTTATACCCAAAATTTTGACCCCCCTAGTTAGGGTTTACGAGGTTTTGATGTTGTGGGGGACATTTTAATCAAGTAACAAGAGATGCTGGCTCGATCGGTGCATTCCAGGGCATGAGGAGCAGTTCCGTCATTGTCAGGGGCGTTTTCGTAATTTTTAAGGCTCCCGAGACCTCCTATAGGTTTTCTCTCTCCTCCAAAATATGCCCAAATCAGCTTGAAATGCTTTGATATTTTAACCCATGATAGGGGATGACATTTTAAGCATAATGGCGTTGGAATTTTGATTTTTCGAATTTCCAATAATTTTCTAGCAATTTCTGATTGAATCTGACGAGAAATTCAATATAAAAATATTCCAACATTTAAAAAATCCGATTCCAGTTCAGAAAATTCATAATTACCATCCTTGACATGTGGTTAAATTTTCACAGCAAAATTCCTTTGGGAAGTCATTTAATTAAAATGTCAAAAAATCTTACTTTTACTAGATTTTCTTTATCTTTAAGGAAGTCTATATAAGGGGATAGGTTTTTTGATAAAATCAGAATCTCATATGCTCAAGAACCCTAGGAAGACAGAGAGCACAGCCCCCTCTCTCTCTCTCTCTCTCACGTTTTTCAACACCCGGCCACCCGAATCATACCGAAAATTCCCCGAAATCACCATCTAAACTTGTTTTCCAATCCCCAAAGCACCAACAATCATCAAAACCCCACAAAAACATCACCAAAACGTGAAGAATAGCAAGAACAACCAACAACCAGAAGCTTGGTTCGAAAACCCTTCGAGTCTGCCATCAACAGAGCACTCGACGAATCCCGGTGTGAAGAATCATCGTGAACCCGAAGGTAAAACAGGTAGATATTTCACTTTCCTAACTCCCCACGATATCATCAGTCTTGCCTCAAAAATTTGGTTCAAACTAACTCTTTTTCGCTTCTGTATCACTAATTGTTTTAGCTACTGCCTTGTTACTTGTTTGCTAAGTTTCGTATTAATTTTGGTTTCAAATTGAGTTCTTTCAATTACTAACGTGTTCATAACCTTTCAGGCTACATACCCATAAAATTTGAGCTCAAAACACCGTCGGGAGCCATAAAAAACCCACTGTCCGTGGGTTGTCCGTGGCCTCGGACTCATTGTCCGGGACCACGAATGGGTTGTCCGGGACCACAGACGGGTTGTCCGTGACCACGGACACCCACGGACGGTGGCGGGATTTACATTTTTCAATTTTTCCAATTTTAGGGTTTCTGTCAATACATGTCCGGGCCCACGGACACCCTGTCCGTGGACTCGGACTTTTCAAGTTTGCGTTTTTATTTTAGTTCTGTTTTCAAAATTATTTAATTCAACTGGGGTCCGCGGTCTCGGATATTAGGTCCGTGGCTACGGACGTGATTAAAATTTGACCTAATTCTGTCTCCAAAACCCTAGTTTAGGTAGCTTTTAATTTCATTTTAATTTTCTGTAAAAAAACGCTAAAAAAAAAAAGCGCGCACTTAGGTTAAAAACGACTCTGTAGTAAGCCGTAAATAAACCTAGTAGAGGAAAACGACCTAGGAAGGGTAATGAAAGTAATTGAACCCTAAATAAGTCGAATATCAAGCCCCCGAACCCGAACTTTCCTTTCCTAATTTGATCTAGGTTAAAATTAGGCGGCGACTCATAATAGGTTCCAGTGAGCTAGCTTAGGTATTAATAATTAATGTTATATGACATAGTTATTAATCTTAGGTTATAAGTGAACCTAAAACCCGACTAGATCCCAATCAATCTTATCAACATAGGATAGGGTTTAAAATCGAGGCTCACAGACTGGCGACTCTGCTGGGGAACAAAATTCTTAATATTAACTTGTTTAATTTTAAGAAAGAGGGCTTAACTCGAAAAATTGTTTATTTATGGCTTTTTACTTTGTTTGTTTACTTCTGTGCGCACTTTAATTCCTGCACCTTTGCATCATATGAGAGCGAGGGTCCACACAAACCGGTTTTACCCCGGGACCCGTTTGAGGGTCCCCTGTCAGGAACTCACACCTTTTAGGTGATGTGAATAAGTGGGGGAAAAGAGGAGGGTGTCGTCTAACCACACCCCTTTAATACCTGGGCTTTAGCCCCAAGCATTTTCCTGGCAGTACCCTTACCTAGCCCATTGTTTGGTCAGTCAAAGACCCGACCATAGACGCACACCTTTTAGGTGATGTGAAAAAGTGGGGAAGCCCAAAGAGAATAGCGTGCAAGCCCTATTCCTTTGTGGACCTGGGCCCGCGCCCCAAGCACTTCTTCGGATCGATCCATACCCAAGTTGGTTAGAACGTCAAGTGAGGACATGTTGAACCTGCATGATCCTTGTTTGCTCGTACGGGAGGCCATTGTCAAACCTAGAGTCTTGATGGACGCCGACCCTTGAACCTTGCACAAACCTTTGCTAACCAGGGGGAAATCAAAACAGGTAATCAGGGGCAAACTAGAGGACTTTGACATGTCTAATCTGGCAAATCTCAGTAGTAACCTCACGAGGCTTGAGGCGAAACATGCTTCTGTGATAGAAGGTTTGGAAGCCCAGGTCAATTCGCTAGAAGCCCCTCCAGCGGTCAATCCTCTTGAAGAATTCAACCATGCCAGTAGTGAATCTCCGGAAACTCCCGTAGAGCTTGACGATGAGGGAATCCTGAGTGAGCTGGAAACAAAGGTCCCTAAGGCGCAGCCAATAGAAGACACCACCGAAGTTAATCTGGGGACATCCGATAGCCCTAGGATGGTTAAACTAGGTGTATCATTGAGCAAGGATGAAAAGATGAGCTGATAGGTCTGCTTAGAGAATTTGAAGATGTCTTTGCTTGAAGTTACGCAGATATGCCAGGAATAGACCCGGAAATAGCAGAGCACCACATCCAGACATATCCTGATGTGGCACCTAAAATTCAGAAGTTGCGACGTTTGAAGCCAATTCTGCAGGTTAAGGTGAAAGAGGAGATAGAGAAGCTGCTCCGAGTCGGCTTCATTAAAGTTGTCAAGTATCCCCTTTGGCTCACCAATATTGTTGTGGTAATGAAGAAAAATGGGAAAATTAGGGTCTGCATTGACTATAGAGACCTCAATAAGGCCAGCTCAAAGGACAGTTTCCCATTACCACACATTGATGTCATGGTCGACGGAGCTTCGAGGCATGAGCTTTTCTCGTTCATGGATGGATTCTCCGGGTACAATCAGGTAAAAATGGCGAGGGAAGATCAGGACAAAACATCTTTCACCACACAGTGGGGAACTTATTGTTGGAATGTAATGCCTTTTGGTCTGAAGAATGCGGGTGCCACTTATCAGAGAGCTGCAACCATAATCCTTCATGATATGATGCATAAGGAAGTTGAGGTCTATGTGGATGACATGATTGTGAAAGCCAAACGGAGAACCGATCATTTAGTTAACCTCAGAAAGTTTTTTGAGCGCATCCGACAATACAAGATGCGCCTGAATCCGGAAAAGTGTAGCTTTGGGGTAACCGGTGGGAAGCTACTTGGTTTCATGATAACGCCAAAGGGCATTGAGGTTGACCCGGACAAAGTTACAGCAATCAGGGACATGCAGCCACCAAAAACTAAAAAAGAGGTTAGAAGCTTTCTGGGACGGGTGCAATACATCAGCCGTTTCATCCGAAATCTGACTGAAAATGTGAGCCTATCTTCAAACTCTTGAAGAAAGATGCTCCGAAAAAATGGAACGAACAAAGCCAACAGGCATTTGAGAGGGTTAGAGAATATTTGCAGGAGCCACCTGTTTTGGTGCCACCAATCGAAGGGAAGCCTCTGATCCTCTACTTGGCAGCCCATGAATTCTCCATGGGGCTTATGTTGGCTCAGAACCAGGGTGACCCGCCTCGTGAATACGCCATCTATTACCTTAGCAAGAAATGGGTGGACGCAGAAACTCGATACTCCTCCATCGACAAAACCTGTGCAGCACTCGTGTGGGTAGTAAAGAAACTTCGACATTACTTGTTAGGGAGTGAAATTCATTTGATCTCTCGGATGGATCCAATCAAGTATATGATAGAAAAGCCAGTTCTAACCGGCCGGTTGTCACGGTGGTCCCTTCTGCTGTTGGAGTTTGACATCAAATTTTGCGTGCAAAAAGCCGTTAAGGGGTCGGTAATAGCGAAGCACTTGGCTGATAATCCAATTGCCGAAGAATCGTGTTGCAACGATGATTTTCCTGATGAACACGTGATGACAATAGAGAAAGGGGTGTGGAAATTATATTTTGATGGGTCTGCCAACAGGAATGGTTATGGAGTGGGTATTCTGCTCATCTCGCCGGAGGGTTTGCGATTACCTACCTCTGTCAAGTTAGGCTACAAAGTAACTAACAACATGGCTGAGTATGAAGCCTGCATCCTGGGCCTCGAGACGGCACTGGGCTTGGGGGTAGTGGATATTGAAGTCTTCGGAGATTCTTTCCTGGTTGTGTGTCACATCAACAACGAGTGGGAAGTTAGAGATGAGAAGTTAGTGTCGTATCACCGCCATCTAGTGCAGCTCGAAAAGGCCTTCAGAAACATCATCTTCACCCATGTTCCAGATCATAATGCCTTTGCAGATTCCCTGGCGTCCCTCGCCTCTTCTCTTGAGATGCCAGAAGATGCGTAGCATATTCTTTTCCAAGTGACCCTTCGGCATGAACCTTCTTTTTGCATAAATGCGATATTGGTGGATGAAGAACCATGGTTTCAAGACATCAAGAAATTCGTAGAAAAGGGAATATACCCAGAGGACGCCAGCAAGCAAGATCGTTTGGCAATTCGAAAACTGGCTCTCGGCTACACGATAGTGGCAGGGCGGCTGTTCAAAAGGATGCCATCCGGGGCCCTTCATAGGTACCTTTCGCAAATTGAGGCAAGAGTGACAATGGATGAAGTCCATGCTGGATTATGTGGGACTCATATGAGTGGGCACACCTTGGCACACAAGATTCTGAGACACGAATATTATTGGACAACCATGGAAAATGACTGTCAACAGTACGTCAAAAGATGCCAGAAATGTCAAATCCATGCAGATCTAAAACACCTCCCAGCTCTACCTTTACATCATATGGCATCGTGTTGGCCCTTTGCTTCATGGGGAATTGATATAATCGGAGAAATACATCCCAAGGCATCGAACGACCATCGTTACATCCTAGTGGCGATCGACTACTTCAGAAAGTGGGTAGAGGCTAAATCTTTTGCCCAATTGGGGGCCAAACAGACAGCACGGTTTATTGAAAGTGAGATTATCTGCAGGTATGGTGTGCCTTTTAAAATTGTTACAGACAATGGCGTTCAGTTCAAGGCCGAAACTGAGCAACTCATGAGGAAATATGGAATCCAACATCATCATTCCTCACCTTACCGCCCACAGGCAAACGGGGCCGTTGAGGCGGCAAAAAAAAACCATCAAGAGGATTCTAGCCAAAATGGTCGATACCTACCGGGATTGGTCGTTCAAGCTACCAATGGCTCTTTGGGGTTACAGGACATCAGTGAAGACAACCACTGGGGTTACTCCCTACTCCCTGGTTTACGGGACTGAGGCAGTGTTGCCCATTGAGATGAAGATAAAGGCTCTACGAGTCATGAGCGAGCTGCAAATACCCGAGTCTGAGTGGGAGGAGAAGAGGCTCGACAGTTTGGCTTTCTTGGACGAGAAGAGGTTGCGAGCTCTTGAATGTATCCAGGTCTACCAGAAGCAAATGGCTCGACTTTTCAATAAACGAGTCAAACAACGAGGAATTCAAGAAGGGGATCTTGTGCTAAAGCAACTTAGGGCTGACCTACTAGATCCGAGAGGGAAGTTCAGACCCAAATGGTCGGGGCCATACTTGGTGAGACAATTGTTCTCATATGGTGCAGCAAGTTTAGTTCTAGCTAGCACCGGAGAGGAGCTCCCGGGATTAGTCAATTTGGATAAGCTCAAGAAGTTCTTTGCATAGGCATGTTTTCATTACTAGGTTCATCCTTATGTCAATCATCATTTCGTCTTGTAACATTCTAGGAAGCATTAATAAAAAAGGTTTTTCATTCTTTGAAGCTTTGCATTCTTCTGTAGGTTAGATGAATTAAACCGTCATCCATTGTAGGGTGTGCCTTAAGCGTTGTGAACAAAGCTTTTGCTCTCGTATGCCTTGTACAAAACCGCCTTCCCATCCATACACTCGCCACCTCCATTACAACCATCACATATGTCACAACATTCCATCATTTCTACCATTTCACCAGACACATAAAAACAAAACTGCTGCCGCCAAAAAAAAATCATTCAGCAATCACCCCATCACCACTCACCACCATCGTTTACCATCACACATGTAATCACCCTCCATAAATAACTTGGGTATCCTAAGGCTTGTTAAGTAAACCCCACAACAATACTGGGGGCAATCTGAGTTAAGGAACGATAATGTTTGTTTATTTTGTGCAAGCAAGTCCCTGAGTGTACACTTCGCGAGAGTGCCTTGAGCGGTAAAACCAAGAGTGAAAGAGCTTGTCATTTTTACACGACTCCAGAGAGGTCACATTCAAAGGTAAGGCAAACGGCATGACTCCGACCGAAGGAGATAATTTGTAAATTTACGCTTAAACCTATGAAAAGTAACAAAGAACGGATACACAACTATTATGAATGAAGAAGCACCTAGGTACAGCACCACACAGCCAGAAGCTTATGAAACCCTGAAATCAAACCCTAGACACCCCCGCTGAGCTTTTCATATAACCTCTTTTATCAAAAAAGCTTCACAAAAATCCAGCTCATGATGTTTACATACCTTGGTGACCAAAGGAAGCGAGGAGCTAACTCTCAGACGAGAACACCCCAAGTCTGAAATGAGAAGCAACACTACCACAAACATGGTGAAAATCCGTAAACGGTCGCAAAGCGACCTTGGATTCAAGAGCTTCAACGAAAGCAACTCCAAAAGTTCAGGAAACACAGGAACCCCGAAGGTGATTAGAATAGCTCCAAGTGCTCCTAAAGATTGGGAAACACAAGAACCCCGAGGGAAAGGAGATTCAAAGAAAGGCAAACCTAAAAAGCCTCAAAGAAATCCAAAATCGGAAAAAAGGGAGAGTGTGCAAGGAACAACTCAAAAATCCAGAGTTCCAAGCTCATAAGCGAAGTCATCACGAAGTAGCCAAACGACTTCAAGACAAAGAAAGCAAGTCTGGGAGAAGGTACAAGTTGCAGCTTTGGTCACCCTAATAGCTCCACATATCCTAAACGTTCCTCCATTGTCTTGTTGTCGTTCATCACACCCCATGGCCACGTTACAAGCTTAAAAGACTTCCGACTTAATAATTGTGTATCCGATCACGTGAAAGTAACAGGTTGAATGCGTAAATCTAACAAATGTCAAATTCAATGGTTGAGATGTCTTGACCAAAAGGAGGGCACAGGTGCAAACATCAAACACTTTGAGTGTAAGATAGAAGGCACCACATCAAATAAACCCTGACCTTGTGAGGATGAGGCTTGTCTTGCGTAATTAATCAAAGAAAATACTGGGGGCAATCGATCGTTCCGTTCGGTTGCCATAAAGCCCTGAAAACTCAGATCGCCTCAAGGAAAAATACTAGGGGCAATTGTTGGTCCCAACAATTGCAACAATGACACCGATTGAGGCCCAAAAACCCGAAACCCAAAGGATCAAACCCTCCTCATATCACACAGGCCCGTCCTAAGCCTTACCTCCACGTCAAATTTCCTCAGGCCCGTCCTAAGCCCTACCTCCATACTCAAACATCCACAGGACCATCTTGAGCCCTAATCCTCTTACATTCATTTAGATCCATCATACACTTAACTCACCTTCATTTAGAACCATCCTTAGGCTCGTCATAAGACCTAGATCCAACCTTTAGGCTCGTCATAAGACCTAGTTGCATTCCTTAGGCTTGTCATAAGACCTAGAACCATCCTTAGGCTCGTCATAAGACCTAGATCCAACCTTTAGGCTCGTCATAAGACCTAGTTGTATTTCTTAGGCTCGTCATAAGACCTAGAACCATCCTTAGGCTCGTCATAAGACCTAGATCCAACCTTTAGGCTCGTCATAAGACCTAATTGCGTTCCTTTAGGCTCGTAATAAGACCCTTTAGCTTACCCACTCTCATCAAACACATTGCATCCATCTCATTCATATAGGCTCGTCGTAAGACCTAGTTGCATTATCCAGGCGCGTCACAAGACCTGGCGACAGAAAAGTTGGCGAGGTGATGGCAATAAATCCTCCTGTGTTATGTCAACTTGCTTTGGGATCAACGAATGGTGGGCAAAGGCAATAAGTCCCCAGGGTTTTTACCAGGAGTTATCCCTGCACACCGGCTTGGGGGGCGATGGCAATAAGTCCACATTGGGTCCAGCCAGGAGCATTGGCACGGGTTTCGGTCCCCAGAAGCATCCGAGCATCATCAACATCATCAGCATCAGCATCATTAGCGTCATTAGCATTTCAGCATTCTTGCATTTGCATACCATCCAGTTTTCACATCCTAGGTAGTCAACGCCTTAGAATCGCTTGACATTGCGTCATTTCATTTGTCATAGGTAGTCAACACCTTAGAATCGCTTGACATTATTTCATTTTCATCACCTAGGTAGTCGGCGCCTTAGAATAGCTTGACACATTTTCACCTATAGGTAGTCAGCGCCTTAGAATAGCTCGACAGCATTTTGTTGCTTAGGTAGTCAGCGCCTCCGAATAGCTGGACGTAGTCAACGCGGTTTCGCACAACATGGAGGATTCTGTGGAGTCCAAAATTTTGGGGCATCACTCAAGCATCAACCAGACTTTTTCACATTCATTACAAAGTCCAGTTAACGGGGGGCAATCTGTTATACCCAAAATTTTGACCCCCCTGGTTAGGGTCTACGAGGTTTTGATGTTGTGGGGGACATTTTAATCAATTAACAAGAGATTCTGGCTCGATCGGCGCATTCCAGGGCATGAGGAGCGGTTCCGTCATTGTCAGGGGCGTTTTCGTAATTTTTAAGGCTCGCTAGACCTCCTATAGGTTTTCTCTCTCCTCCAAAAGATGCCCAAATCAGCTTGAAATGCTTTGATATTTTAACCCATGATAGGGGATGACATTTTAAGCATAATGGCGTTGGAATTTTGATTTTTCGAATTTCCAATAATTTTCTAGCAATTTCTGATTGAATCTGATGAGAAATTCAATATAAAAATATTCCAACATTTAAAAATCCGATTCCACTTCAGAAAATTCATAATTACCATCCTTGACATGTGGTTAAATTTTCACAGCAAAATTCCTTTGGGAAGTCATTTAATTAAAATGTCAAAAAATCTTACTTTTACTAGATTTTCTTTATCTTTAAGAAAGTCTATATAAGGGGATAGATTTTTTGATAAAATCAGAATCTCATATGCTCAAGAACCCTAGGAAGACAGAGAGCACAGCCCCCCCTCTCTCTCTCACGTTTTTCAACACCCGGCCACCCGAATCATACCGAAAATTCTCAGAAATCACCATCTAAACTCGTTTTCCAATCCCCAAAGCACCAACAATCATCAAAACCCCACAAAAACATCACCAAAATGTGAAGAACAACAAGAACAACCAACAACCAGAAGCTTGGTTCGAAAACCCTTCGGGTCTGCCATTAACGGAGCACTCGACGAATCCCGATGTGAAGAATCATCGTGAACCCGAAGTAAAACAGGTAGAAATTCCACTTTCCTAACTCCCCACGATATCATCAGTCTTGCCTCAAAAATTGGGTTCAAACTAACTCTTTTTCGCTTCTGTATCACTAATTGTTTTAGCTACTGCCTTGTTACTTGTTTGCTAAGTTTCATATTAATTTTGGTTTCAAATTGAGTTATTTCAATTATTAACGTGTTCATAACCTTTCAGGCTACATACCCATAAAATTTGAGCTCAAAACACCGTCGGGAGCCATAAAAAACCCACTGACCGTGGGTTGTCCGTGGCCTCGGACTCATTGTCCAGGACCACAGACGGGTTGTCCGTGACCACGGACACCCACAGACGGTGGCGGGATTTTACATTTTTCAATTTTTCCAATTTTAGGGTTTCTGTCAATACATGTCTGGGCCCACGGACACCCTTGCCGTGGTCCCGGACTTTTCAAGTTTGCGTTTTTATTTTAGTTCTGTTTTCGAAATTATTTAATTCAACTGGGGTCCGTGGTCTCGGACATTAGGTCCGTGGCTACGGACGTGATTAAAATTTGACCTAATTCTGCCTCCGAAACCCTAGTTTAGGTAGCTTTTAATTTCATTTTAATTTTCTGTCAAAAAACACTAAAAATAAAAAAAACAGAAGTGCGCACTTAGGTTAAAAACGACTCTGTAGTAAGCCGTAAATAAACCAAGTAGGGGAAAAACGATCTAGGAAGGGTAATGAAAGTAATTGAACCCTAAATAAGTCGAATATCAAACCCCCGAACCCGAACTCTCCTTTGGCGACTCATAATAGGTTCCAGTGAACTAGCTTAGGTATTAATAGTTAATGTTATATGACATAGTTATTAATCTTAGGTTATAAGTGGACCTAAAACCCGACTAGATCCCAAACAATCTATAACAACATAGAATAGAGTTTAAAATCGAGGCTCACAACTACCTTATTTTTTTTTAGCCAAACTCATCTCATTGAATTGCTACTTATCCGCACAATAGGTGATCCTTCATGCCCCACAAATTTGGCAGTAAACATTCACAAAAGCATTTGTAGAGTACGCATGAAAATAATGAGCAGATACAGATAATATATATATACATACGTACTCCACAAGTCGTCGTACATTAAATTCTAAGAAATTAACCGATCCTTTGGATTTAAATAAAGTACTGGGATACTTATCAAAAAAAAATAAAGTACTGGGATGGAGAAGGATATATTCTCTACAAAAGAGTAAACCAGAAGACAGAAGCATACAATATGAACAAACGAATCAGTTGGTAAGTATAATCGAATGGATAAAATAAATCAGAGCTGGTGCAGTATGGTTGTCGATGCTATGGTTTGTTCCGGGTTCATCCGCATAGGTTGACTCCAAATCATACTAACACAACAAGCAGCCGACATCTGCATATAATCCTTCCAGTTTCCAAACCGAAAATGCCAGATTGAGATAGATTACCACGACGCTTCAAGAAGATGTTACTCATAATCAGACACAAATCTGAAGAAGCCACTTCTTCTTGTTTTGTCAGCATTTCGGGATTGTTTAGTGAGCTCAACGAAAAATTTATAGGCCATCTCCTACTTGGGTTCATTTGCGATAGTCATGGAAATGAAGAGTAGAGATGAAAATTTTCAAGAAATATGCTACTCCACTAGATTCCGCATTCGCTTGTTATCTGTATTGGGCTAATAAGTCCACCGGTCCATTTGGGCTAACAAGTCCACCGGTCCATATTGATTTAAGCCTCATTAACATATTGTGTTATACTTTTTATCTTTAGTTTTTAGTTTTATCTTGATTAGAGATAGATAAACACAATCAGTTTATATATAGCGGTTTAGTGCGTCTGTAGGCATGTATTCATTCAACTAAAAGCATTCAAGATATGCAATTCCTCACATTACTGAAACGCTTCTTTCTTTCCGTTCTTTCCACTCACATACGAGAATTCAAGTAATCCAATATGGTATCAGAGCATAGGTTTTCTTCTTCGTTTCTGGGGCTAAATCATGGCGGACGATCCAAACAAAGAGAAGACTCCATTGTCGACAGCAACCACCGTTATTGACGTGAACGATCCGATTTTTGTTCACGCTGCGGAGAACCCTGGGCTAAACCTTGTTCCAAAATTCAATGGGACAGGTTTTTGGGGATGGAAGACGGATATGGTGACGGCACTGAAGGTTAAAAATAAGTTTGGATTCGTAACTGGGAAAGTGGAGAAGCCAAAGGCAGAAGATGCAATTCGGCTCGCCGCCTGGGAAAGAGCTAACTCATTAGTTCTTTCTTGGTTGAAGACGTCGTTAGAGCCCAACATAGTTCGAGGCGTGCGATTTTGCGAGGACCCGAAGGAATTGTGGGAGACCCTCTGTGAAACGTTTGAGCGCAGCAATCTTGCGATTGTACACAATCTGAAGCGAGAGATGGCGGAAGTTAAACAGGGGGAGGAGAGTGTTAGCGACTACTTCAACAAATTGAAGAACTTATGGGGGGAATTGGATCTGGCGCGCCCTTTCCCTAAATGCACCTGCGCGGGGTGTAAGTGTGGAGCCAAAGATTCAGTCAAGAAGTTAGCTGAAGAGGAGAAACTCATACAATTCTTGATGGGTTTAAATCGTAAGTTTGTTTCGATTAGGGGACAAATACTTGCAATGCAAAGCACGCCTAGTCTGGAGAAGGCGTTTTCCCTAATTGTGCAAGAAGAGGAACAAAGAGGAACGGAGCAGATTAGGGACGACTCGATGTCCTTCTACGCCTCTGCTGGTGAAAGTCACAGGAATCCTAAGAAATTCGAGAAGAAGAAGGTTTCGTGTTCACTTTGCAAGAAAGTCGGTCACGATGTAGAAGATTGCTACCAGAAATTGACTTGCACCCACTGCAAAAGAACTGGACACACCGCCGGAGATTGTTACCAATTACATGGGAGAGATAAAGTTCTGGCTCGCAAAAAGAAAGGCTTCGCCAACGTCGCAAAGATTTCAGAGGAAACCGGTGAAGATGGAAGTACTCGAGGAGAAGGATTGACTCCGAAACAATTACAGCAAATCACCGAGCTCATTCGAAGCAACAAAGCAGAAACCAGTGCAGATGGGGCTGATTACTGTAATTTTTCAGGTAATAAACCTCTCTGCATCTGCGATAAATACTGTCTCATGAGCAATTACACTTGTGAATCTTTTAAGGGAAGGTGGATTATTGATTCTGGCGCAAGTGATAACATGTCGGGAGAGAAATTTTTATTTACAAACTGGAGAAGATTAGATACAGAGAAGACGGTAATTTTACCAGATGGGAGTCCGCAGTCTGTTAATATGATCGGTGATGTTAAACTTGGGAGGAGTCTTTGGCTAAGAGATGTGCTGTTTGTCCCAAATTTCATGTTTAGCTTAGTTTCAGTAAAGAAGGTAATTAAGCAGCTTGATTGCCGTCTGATGTTTGATGCGAATGGGTGTTTTATCCAGGACCATACTACAGGTCAAATTAGCAGGATTGGGACAAGTCAGAGCGACTTGTATTTTCTGAATGAAGAAGAAGTTGACAAATGGGCTACTTCCAGACTGGGCCGCGAGAAGCTCAGCACTGATAAAGTTGGTTTGGGCTGTAGTAGAGTAGATAATGTGGATGTTAATGGACCCGATTGTGTAATTAGCCGAAGGGCTAAGGAGATTCACATACGGCTGGGACATGTCCCATTTAGAAAACTTGTTACACTTGGTTTAATAAAACAAACAGAATTTTCTCCCAACTATGCATGTGATATTTGTTATAAATCAAGAGCACAACGTTTGCCGTTTGGAAGTTCCACGAGTAAGACCAAGAAAGCTTTTGAGATGCTACACGTAGATGTCTGGGGTCCGTTTAGCACCAACACTCATAATGGGTACAAACATTTTGTTTGCTTTGTTGACGATTTTACGCGCACAACATGGGTAACGCTCATTAAACAGAAGGGAGATGCTTGGGAGACCATCGTGAACTTTATTAAAATGGTAGAATGTCAATTCGAGACCAAAGTCAAAGTGATAAGTCAGACAATGCGAAAGAACTTGGTAGTTCCAATGAAGGAAAACTGTACTATGCACAACAAGGAATAATCCATCAAACCACTTGCTCCTACACGCCTCAACAGAAAGCCGTAGTTGAACGAAAACACAAGTATCTCTTGGAAACGGCAAGAGCAGTCTACTTTCAATCACAAGTTCCTCTAGCTTATTGGGGTGAGTGCATACTATATGCAACATACTTAGTTAACAGACTCCCAACAAAGGCACTGAATGGAAAGACACCGTTTGAAAGCCTTTACAACATCAGGCCCACATATGATGACATTAAACCTTTCGGGTGTTTATGTTATAAAACCATCATCGGGCCCAAAGGAGGAAAATTCGACCCAAGAGGTCAAGCTTGTGTGTATCTAGGGGAGGATCCGAGAAAGAAGGGGCATAAGATCATGAGTTTAGACACACGCGTCATAGAGGTTTGTCGAGACGTAAAATTCCATACTCATGTGTTCCCATATCAGTGCGGAGATACTCGTGCGTATGTACAAGATATGATTGAAGATAGGGATGGTCAGAATCCTATTGTGTTCGACGAAGAACAGCGGCATGATGATCAACATGATGTTGTGCACACTTCAGATAATGATAATCATACTGCTATTCAGCCAGAGCTACGACGCTCTAGCAGAGAACGTCACGTGCCAAATTACTTGAGAGACTATGTGTGCAATACATCTTTTCAAGACATATTAGACGAGAGAGTCTACAAGGAAGGTCAGAAAAATCTACTCTCAGATTGTGTGACTTTGACAGAAACTACTCCTGTCACATCTGTTGCTCTATTTTCTATTAGTCATCAAAATTTGGACATGCAAGAACCACAAGATTACAAGACCGCTGTCTTGCAAGAACATTGGAGGACAGCTATGCAAAATGAGCTGCGAGCACTTGAAGAGAACAACACCTGGGATATTGTTACCTTGCCTCGAGGTAAAAAGGTTATAGGTTGTAAATGGGTGTACAAAGTCAAGCTCAAATCAGACGGAACCTTGGAAAGATATAAGCCAGGTTAGTGGCTAAAGGATTCACTCAGCGACATGGGTTAGATTACCACGAAACCTTTTCACCAGTTGTAAAGTTGACAACGATACGGTCTCTCATCGTTGTGGCTCTGAGTAAAGGCTGGATTATAAATCAACTAGATGTCAACAATGCTTTCCTGCATGGCGATTTAGATGAAGAAGTCTACATGAAACTCCCACAGGGTCTTGAAGTAATAGGCAACAATAAAGCTTGTCGTTTAAAGAAATCATTGTATGGACTGAAGCAAGCATCAAGACAGTGGTTCTCTAAACTGGCAGGTTTTCTAAAAACCCTCAACTTCACTCAATCCAAGAATGATTATTCACTTTTTCATAAAGAGACTAAAGATGGAAGGATATTTGTTGCTATCTACGTGGATGATATGTTGATTGTTGGCTCTAACCAGCAAGAGATTGATAACATAAAGCATGCGTTAGATATTAACTTCAAGATCAAGGATTTGGGAAGTTTACACTATTTTCTAGGCATAGAATTCATACCAACCAAACAAGGTTTTATTCTATCTCAGAGAAAGTTTTGTAACGAGCTGATAGAAGAATATGATTGTCAACAGAAAAGAGTGGTAAAAGGGCCGATGGTCGTCGGAAAACAACCTTTGATAACAGATGGAGTTCCACTTGATGACCCTACGACCTACCGAAGACTAGTTGGAAAACTGAACTACTTATCCAACACAAGGCCAGATATCAGTTTTACTGTCCAAGTCCTCAGTCAATTCATGCAAAAGCCAACTAACGTTCATATGGAAGCTGCCATACATGCACTATGTTATATTAAAGGAACGGTGAATTATGGAATTGTCCTTTCCAAAGGACAAAACACTAAGCTGGACCTTCTAGCTTATTGTGACTCTGATTGGGCTAGCTGTCCTAACACAAGAAAATCAGTATCAGGCTATTACATCTTCTTAGGAGACAGTCCTATTTCTTGGAAAACAAAGAAACAAGGATCTATCTCTCTCTCAAGCGCCGAAGCAGAGTATCGCTCCTTGAGACGAGTAACAGCAGAATTAACCTGGCTCACACGTCTTCTACATGAGCTAGATGTGACACATATCACACCCATACCAGTAAAATGTGATAACCAGTCTGCCATCTATATAGCTCGAAATCCAGTTTTTCATGAGCGTACTAAACACATTGAGATTGACTGTCATTTTGTGCGAGAAAAAATTCAACAAGGGCTAGTAGACGTTCATTATACTCACACTTCAACTCAACTTGCAGATATGATGACCAAGGTCTTGCCTGGAAGCAAGTATCAAGAACAGTTACCACGGATGGGAATGAGCGATGACAAACACGTCAAGCCTAGGCAATTTTGTTTACCTACGGCTTGAGGGGGGGTATTGGGCTAATAAGTCCACCGGTCCATTTGGGCTAACAAGTCCACGGTCCATATATGATTTAAGCCTCATTAACATATTGTGTTATACTTTTTATCTTTAGTTTTTAGTTTTATCTTGATTAGAGATAGATAAACACAATCAGTTTATATATAGCGGTTTAGTGCGTCTGTAGGCATGTATTCATTCAACTAAAAGCATTCAAGATATGCAATTCCTCACATTACTGAAACGCTTCTTTCTTTCCGTTCTTTCCACTCACATACGAGAATTCAAGTAATCCAATAATCTGCTCTAATGTCAAGTGTGATGGAGACGACACGTGGGGGGAATTTTTCCAGTGACTTAGCCGAATATGTGGTGATTTTGTGGGATTGAGGGGAATGCACTTTGGTTATGGTTTCATTTTCAACTCCCCGACGTTGGCAAAAGGAATAGAACGTGGAAATATTGACAGGAATCAGAAGGTTCTTCCAACAGGGGAATTTCTTCTATTTTTTGGGTTTCGATTTGTTGATTGTTGAAGGTCCTACAGAGGACGGCAAGAACGCACAGTCGAGCTTGGAGAATGATGAGGCTGGTGGGATTGTTTTTGCTCATTCAAAACCGAGTGTAGAAAACTTTAAGGTAAAAAAACATGGTTGATGTTTTGCGGCTACGGTAAGTCTCCTGGGTTTTTGGGGATTGGTGTTCTTTTTATAAGACAAAGGTGAGATGACAGCTTATTTTAGAAGTGGGTTAGGGTTTACAAAACTCATTTGGGATGCTTCGGGCTTCGTGAGAATGGGCTGTGACTCGAATTTGTTATCTGGTTTGACAAACAGACAAAGAGGGAAAAAAAAACAGAATAAGGCATCAAACTCACAAGCATGGATTCGAAACCGAGACCCTTAAGGGTCTACGACACTCACAATAACCAACTAAGATAAATAACAAAACTTGTTATAAAAATGTAGGAAATAATAGAAAAGTCATAGTCTGACTTGAGTCAAAACGCTAATGCTTTAAACGAAAGTTTGGAGTAAAATTAAAGATGTTTCGTATGATACAATAAAGTGTGTTATTCTTTTACAAAGACATGAAATAAAAAAAATGGAGACAATAACGTATAAATAATAATAAAAAGTTAGTATAATAATAAAATGTACATAAAATGATGAAATAATTCTAAAAATAATAATGATAAAGACAAAATAAAAGTGAATACTAATAAGTAAAACAAGAGTAATAATATCAATGAAATGATAAAAAAAAGTAACAAGATTGCATAAACTAGTATTAAAACAAATAGGCAAATGAATAAGTAAAAACAGGACAAACTAAAATAAAATAAAATAAATAAGGTAGTATGATAAGTAAATAAATAAAAAGGGTAGGTTTGAAATCGGATTTTTGTTCGAAATTCATTTCGAAGACTTGTGTTCTAAAATGCATTGTACATTGGTTTAAGATTTTTGCACAAAATAAGTTTTGAAAAAGAAAGACGACGATCTCGCTCATATTTTTTTTATATCAGAATTTGCTTTATGGGGTGAGAATTTTTGGTGTCTACAGCGCTGTCTTAATCCCTTCTTGTTTCAGCACAGTCTTCATCTTCTTCTTGGACAACACCTCTACATAAATAAATCACCAACTACTGCATCTTGCACACCAGATCTCACGACACTTGAAAACAGCGCACCAAATCGGCCCGCAATTGTGTTTTCTTTTGGTACATATCATAATAGTAGAAGTTTTTGAATTCTTCGGTCGCACCAGGTTAAACATACTACTGTACTTTAGATTGAAGAGGGACTGAAAACAGTCCATTTCAGAACTGTTAATATACCCAAACTCATCTTATTCCTTCCTGTGATTATAACAATAGAAGTTGTTGATTATTCTATTGCGTTTGGGAAGCAAACGATGACACTAAACTGGTGCAAAATTAAGTTCTTTGTGTTCATTTGGAATTAGTGCTAATCTGGAAATTGGTACTAATATGATAATTTTTTTTTAAAAAAGAGAAAAATTATGGGTATTTTGGTACTAAGGGGTGAGTTAAACAAATTGATAATTAGGTGTTAAATTGGTAAAATTGAATACTAATATGATGGGGTAGTATTTGTTGAGAAAAACATATATTAAAATGGACAAACCAACAAATTAGTAATATGAAGTTTCCTTAGGTTTAGAAATAATTGTTAATACTCATAAATGTTTTAGTTATGATGTAAACAAAAAACAATGAGTTACATATAGTAATTAAAGGATTACTAAATAGTTGAGAAGGTTAACAATCTATGATTCTAATATATATATACCGTTAAGGAAAATAAGAAATTAATATGTAATAAATTGAGTAAAAAAAACTTTAGGGGTTTAAAATAGTAAATAAGTGGTTTGGTTAGATTGATAAATTATTAAGTGGTTTGGTTAGAGATTAAGAGGAGTACTTAATAATTAATTATCAAGTGGAAAAAATCGATTAGTGATGCTAGAATTTAAAATACATATTTTATATTGAGATTAAGCAAATAAACGGAATTGAGTAAAAGAATAGTAATATGGGAGTAGAAGATTAGGTGGTTAGATCGATGAAAATTTTGAATGAAGAATGATTTAAGACACTTTAGGTGTTATCTTAAGTCCACAGTAGTCAAGAATAAATGAATAGGTATAGTTAAGCTTGAATGAATAAATGAAACTAATGTGAGATAAAATTTAAAGAAGAAATCTAATTTTATTTATTGAGGATTAAAAGTTAGAATGTGATAGGAATCCAAGGGTAAAATAATATAGGATATATATATAGAGAGTGAGAGAATTCAGCCTAATATATAGTTTGGATACATGATATAAAATGATAAATGAGATATAACAAGGGAGCAGTTATTATCGCTTTAGATAATTGGAGGAGATAGACATTTAAGGTGAGGAATGAATTAATACTAATACCTTGATAAAATGAACTTAAGAGCCTAACTACAACTCACGTAGAGTTATTGATATTAATATATGTGTCAATAAATTTTAAAAATTTAAAAAGAATAATTAAGGCTAGTTGGTTAGTATAACAGTTAAAGAAACTTTGAGTTTGTTTTTATGGTAGGTGGAATTACTATAGTGTTATAAAGGTTAAAAAAAATTAGTTAAAGGGATTACGAGCGAAAAGAGAGAAATACTACTAAAATTAGGAGTTAGATGATATTAGTAACTTGGTCAATATGTTATATTAAGTTTAAGTGCAAGTTATAGAATCGTTTGATTATGTATTGTTTGACAACTTAGGAAAACAAATGTTTAAAAATGAGGAAGAGGACTCTAAGTTTATATTGATCACTTGAATTGGAATTAATTAACTGATAGTGACACATTAGTCTCATATAAGGAAATGTATGTTGTCTTGTGTTGAAGTTTGGTTTAATAAGTACTCTTGTTCTGTTTAACAACCATATTGGTATATAAAGAGTCATGTTATGTATTGGGCCTAATGGAAAGAGATGTGTAGGTTCTAACTTAATTAGAAAGAGTAACACAAATTTGGGTCCTAAACAAATTAGATCTCGTTTTGAATCATACAAGGAAATTTGATTAGAGCGTGAGTCATATGGATTGAGTAGAATAAACAAGGTTAGGCTTCAATTATAAATCTAACATAAACTTAAAAAGAAAGGATTACAGATATCCATTTGAAGTTTAATAAAGGTTCAACTTGTATAGATCTATTATGAGTAAGTTAAGGATCTGTATAACAAAATAATGTGTGATCGATATCATATATATAAAAACAGGATGGAGAATATGGAGCTGGTGCCATATTAGAATATGGAGACTGTCCACATGTCACCATTTTATTGGAGGGAAATGAAGAGAAAAGAAAAAAAAGAAGAGAAAAGTCACAAGCAACTTACGGGAGAGGGGGAGAGGGTAGTTGAGTAGGAGAGAGAAATTGTATTTTTTTCTAAATGTTATAACTTACAAACTATAAGTGCAAAATTAAAAAAAATTATACCATTGTTCATCATTTTTCGTGATATTCAAAACAAGATGCATCATGGATATGTTTTTGTAAACTTAAAATTTCATGTTTTTAGAAGGAGTATATATTACATATTTTTTAAGTGAATCATATTTATTAACAAAATGAATCTTCTTTAACAATAAAATGAACCTTATTCATTAACAAAATGAATCTGAACCCAAACACTCTAAAAACCGCATTTTTTGGGTTGTACCTAAACCATAATCCCTAAAAATCTGTCAAGTTAGTAACGCCAATATAAAGTATAGACTAATGCCAAAAAGATTACCCTACCCCCAAACACCCTAAAATCCACTCTCGCATAAGTTTGTGGTAGGATTAACTTTTTACTAGTATTAAAACAAAATATTCACTGTTCTTAAACCTTTGATTCACCTTTAAAAAACCTTTGATTAACTTTTCTTAAACCTCTGATTCATTTTTCTTGAACCTCTTATTCACTTTAGTTAACAATCTCTATTTACGAGAATCACTTTTCTTAAACCTCTAATTCACTTTTCTTAAACTCGTGATTCACTTTATAAAAATCTTAGATTCACATTTCTTAAACCTCTTAATCACTTTAGTTAAACAATCCATGCTTACAAGATTCACTCTTATTACTTTGATTCACTTTGAAACAACTTGTGATTCACTTTTTAACAACCTTTGATTCACTTTTCTAAAACCTCTAATTCACGCTAGTCAAACAATCAGAATCACTTTAGTTAAACAATCTCTGTTTATGAGATTCACTTTTTTTAAAACCTCTTATTCACTTTTACGCAACTCTCTGATTCACTTTTTAACAACATTCGATTCACTTTTTAACAACCTTTGATTCACTTTTCTTAAACTTAAGATTCACAATTAATCTTAAAAAATATGTACATACAATAAATAAAAAATTTACCAAAACATATCCATGATGCATCTTGTTTTGAAGAGTACGAAAAATGATGAACAATGGTATGAAATTTATATTATTTGGACTTATATATAATAAAATACAATATTTTAAAGTTTTATAAAAGTATACAACATAAAAAGATAAAATAAATGACAAAGGCCAAAATTGCCCATCGCCACACTGCAATATGGCGTAAGAGCCATGTTCGAATTCGCGTATAAAAATGTTACTACTTTATTGATTCGACTTTGAAAGGATATGTCTTATGTGTATCCTATAGTATACCAGGAATATCGAAAAATGGAGGAATTGCTATTTATCTCTCATTTCCAATATATGATTTGGATAATAAGATGCACATGGCTAGAGTTAGATGCTTTTATACACATGGCTATAACTTTTTATAAAGCTACATAATCCAAGTATGTTATTGTATGATCCGAATACCTCCAAGGGTCATCTTGGGTTCGGATGTGTGAAATTGTTTGATAAGAAGATATTGTGTTTACAGCATTTTCTTATTGTTCTTGCATGTTGAATTGGTATGATGTGAAGTTAAATTCCTGCCTGAATTTCTCTTGTGCGTGTGAGTTCAAATGATACAAATACCAAATAAATGTACATGGATACATGAATTGTAAGTAAGGACAAGAAATATATATATTTGAGGAAGGATGATAAACATGAGATATGTTATCCATATTATATGAAAAACCTAAGAATGTTTCTTAAGTAATGTGAAAGCAAAGTTATTATCACATGATGAGTAAATATGAGAATAATATCATATAGTGAGGTATTAATTAATGTGGGGAAATCCAAGAGGTTCTTGGTCACGCGTTGTGATCATGAGTGGATGACTGAGATCAGGTTTGCTCAAGGTATTTGGTAGTCCAACGAGTCGATTGGTCGTTGGCCGGGTCGCCCCATCTGGTGTCGGCTACTACCGTAGATGTCCCGCCTTATAATAGGGAATTGTATCACCTTCTAATACGGTGGCACAACAGGGATATAGGATAAAAAAATGAGAACTAAACCATCCAAATAATGTGATTACATTATTAACAGTTATTATAAGATACTATGAACCTTATAAGTTGAAGGCCTGAAAAATGTAAGAGCTCGACACTATTTTTGAAATACTTATTGTATGGTTATCATTCGCTTAAGTTTAAATATGTGAATGATTTATTCTATTGTATGCATGATATGGTTGTTGTTTTCTGAATGATTTAGATATTTTATGTGTATGTTTTATTGAAATGTTGGAAATTGGATTATAATAAAAGGGACTGCATGTTAGTTCAACCAAATAACTCAAGTGTGGCCTGAAGGTGATGAGGACTATATAATAGCATACTCAGAGTTGGGCTGACCCATTCAACAATGTTTATACAAGTATGTAGACGAAGATACTCAGTCGGAGTGTGGAAACGGGTAGGTTTGGGATAGATGTTAAATAGTGTGTTATAGCTAAATGTGTTTATACAGTCATGCATAGCATTCCTATTAGTTGGTTGGTAGCCTTGTTGTGCATGTAGGTGTACAACAGCGGTAACATTCCATAGAGGTTAGATATTTCTGCTGCTACCAAGAGAATAACTAATTTGTGTAATAAGGACTAATGGTATTGTTAATGGATTAGAAACATGAGATGTTACATAGACACATACCCGGACAGTTATAGCTACGGAACTCCGCCTTTGCAACCTTAACACATGCTGGAACACAACTTGTGTAGGGTCTAGATTCTTTGTTATAACTCTTATTTGAGATCTGTTTACGCCCACACGTTGTTCTCTTTGTATATTTTGCTCATAGATAGGTTCTTCTTCATGTTTAAGTAAAAATTGTGTAAGAACACCAATAAAACACATAAATAGAGGAACTCTAGCTAAAGTTAAAAAATGAGCAAGATAATCATTGATAAAGCACATGAAATACATCCCTGAACACATGCTCATTTATTCACTCATCAATGGTTCTTAATAATGGAGGAGAGAAGCTGGTGATAAGAAAGTGAACGAATTAGATGGGTTACAGGGGGAAGTTGACCTATTCTACTATTGATTCAAGGGATGACTGATGAGCTCATGTCTCTAATTACTGGCTATGTTGGCAGGATACCGCTACTCAAGCCTTAATGCATAGCATGGGACTCCTGAGTATGTCGGTTCCTCTTGGGTATTAGGGGTTTAGAATGATGTCATGGGTTAAGGTAAATGACAAATTTAGGACATGTGTTAGATCTTGGTTCCTAGTTTGGACTAGTAATGATTGTAGTATAAAGGGTTATACAAGTTGGTTTGGTTGTGTAGTGGAGTGTGTGTAATGTTGTGTTGGGTTCACAGCTTTGCTCCATGTAATTGCCATAATATGGAATAATAGTATGATCATTACTTAAAAAACACCTATTTGGTCTTCAATACTGCACCCATCTATGTTAATAACTTACTACCTAGCCCATATTTTGTCATTGTATTTTTAATCATTCTTGTACAGTTGTTTCCTAATTATGCTGAAACATTATAGACATTGTTCTAGTGTATTTATGTTGCCATGTAAGTGATATATAAGTGTATAACCATCACATATGTGATAAAAAGTATCATATTTATCTTTTATTTTAGAAACAATATTGAGGACTATATTAGTGCGAGATGTCAGAAACTTCTACGAGGTTGGGGTGGGGTTGCTACATGGGTTGAATTTTGGAATGCTAACGGAACTGGATAGTTAATGCCTGTGCACTAAGCACATATGGGCTCGTCTCATTTTGTGCCTTGTTATTTCTTTCACCGTTTCTCTCTACACGGCTGGGAGAGAGTTTGGTATAAGGAGCCTTTTATGGTATTTTAACACACGAGGAGGAGACTGAGAGCGGTCGAGTGAGACCAGTCGAGAGAGACACAAGCAAGTGACAACCAACACCCGTCGATATCTAAGAAGGAAGATCATCGTAGTTGCGCAGACCAGTGGCGGACCTAGGTTGGGACCTGTGGGGGTACGTGCCCCCACAGGTTTTTGGAAAAAATATAAGTATATATGTGTTTGTATATAGCAAAAATAAATAATAAATGTTAGATAACTAATAATGTAGCTTAAATATGATATTTTGACATTCAAAATAGTGCACATTTGAAAATTTTGTTGTTTCTATTAGTTACCACAACTATAATTTAAATATTGAACATTATTTTAAAATTTAATTTTAATATTTAATTTATTAGATTTTTATTTAGTCAAAGTACCCCACAGGTTTACTACTCTAGGTCCGCCACTGGCGCAGACCATCCACCATGGTAATGTCCTCCCTTTGTATCCATGCTTCATCTGTGTCCAATTTGATTGCAGTGGTTCTGATCACGGGAGATTGCAAAGCTGCATATCTAAATCTTCTTACAACCTCTAGTTGGAAACGGATTATTCATTTTCTTACAATGTTATTGAAAGGTGTTACCTTGGTTCTTTTTTTAAAATCGATCATGTTTGGAGACTCTGTTTGCTGTACCTGCTCTTCTTATCTGTGTGTCAGGCGTTAGTTCCCTGACCTACACACCACAATCAATGTATATTTTCCTTGTATGCATCGTTCAGGCAATGAGCTTCCTTGGTTCTTTTTTTTTTTACATAGCTATTGGAAAATAGCGATCATTTTCTAGTGTGCATCAAAGGGGATTCTTTTCATTGGGAAATGTCCTATCCCAGCTGTTTCCAGGAGATAGTGGAATTGGGGATCTATGAGAAAATGGTTTGGGTAATATGTCTAGAGTAACGTTCCACTACCACTATATGGGTAGCTTTTAGGAGAATCTCTTTATGAACTCCTATGTAGATATCTGCATATAACATATAACTTGTGCCAATTCAACCATAGTGTTTTAATAGTTACATATACTAATAAGTCATTAAACATTAAAAAAAGGACTAACGCCAAGCCTCTATGGATTGGTCGGTAGTGCTTTGATATCCTAGAACCAAAGCTCCTGGGTTTAAAACTTACCCACTACTGTATAGCGAGAAAGGTTTATTTAGAACCTCAGTTCACTCTTATGCTGAACTTTTAACCACTAATCAATTTTTTAAAAAAACAATTAAGAACAAGAACTAAAATAAAGCCATAAATGAGTTCAACAATCAACAATAAAGTTTTAGGGATTTTAGGGCATAATCCCCATCCCTAGGTACAAGGAGGCTATACCTCAATTAGAGCATATATAAGAGAAACGGGAGAAGAGATAGCCATGGGAGGTTGAAGAAGGGATTCAATAGAGGTGGAGCTTCTTCCCATATGCTTCTTTTTGTTATGTCACGCGGCCTTGGATTATCCTTTTCTCTTTCCTCCCTTCTTTTCTATTATCACAGGACTCTACTGCTACTTTGAGAGTGTCTGGGTCTATGTCCACGTCCGAGACCCAAACCAGACTTAAATGTGTGTGTGAGTGTTGTATAGTCCAAGCGAGAGTCGTGCACCACATCAACCTGTCCGGTGGGAGTCGTGCACCAAGTCAACCTGTCCAAGCGAGAGTTTAATATTTTCAGGCGAGCTTACATGTTGATTGAGCGAGCTAACCTCTGCTAGTTGTAACGGTGTGTAGAGCCAGACTCATACCCAGACAACTAAACACATACCTGGATAGTTATAGCTAAGGAACTTCACCTTTGCAACCTTCAACACATGCCTGAACACGACTTGTGTAGGGTTCAGTTTCTTTGTTACGACTCTAATTTGAGATCCGTTTGTGCCCACATGTTTCTCTCTTTGTCTACTTTTCTCCTAGATAAGTTCTTCCTCATGTTTAAGTAACAACTGTGTAAGAACACCAATAAAAACACATAAACAGAGGAAATCTAGCTAAAGTGAACAAATAAGCATGATAACCATTGATAAGGCACATGAAATACACCCCTGAACACATGCTCATTTATTCACTCATCAATGGTTATTTAGAATGAAGGGAAGGTGGTGATAAGAAAGTGAACCGGTACAGAAGGGTTATAGGGGGATGCTGATCTATTCTACTGTTGAATCAAGGGATGACTGATGAGCTCATGTATCTGGCTGGGGGTATGTTGGCAGGATAGCGCTACTCAAGTCGGGATGCATAGCAAGGGACTCCTGAGTATGTTGGTTCCTCTTGGGTATCAGGGGTTTAGAATGATGTCACGGGTTAAGGTAAATGACTAATTTAGAAGAAGCGTTAGATCTTGGTTCCTAGTTTGGACCAGTAATGATTGTAGTATAAAGGGTTATACAAGTTGGTTTGGGTGTGTAGTGAGGTATGTGTAATGCTGTGTCTGGTTCACAGCTTTGCTCCAAGTAATTGTCATATTATGGAATAATACTATGATCTTTTACTTAAAAACAACACCTATTTGGCTCTCTATACTGCACCTATCTAAGTTAATAACTTACTACCTTGCTTATATTTCGCCAATGTATTTTTAATCATTCTTGTACAGTTGTTTCCTAATTGTGATGAAACATTATAAACATTGTTCAAGTGTACTGGTGTCGCCATATAAGTGATATATAAGTGTATAACCATCACATATGTGATAAAAAAAACTATCATATTTATCTTTTATTTTAATAACAATATTGAGGACTATATTAGTCCGAGATGTCGGAAACTTCGATGAGGCTAGTGCGGGGTTGCTACATGGGTTAAAGTTTGGAATGCTAACAGAGCAGAAAGTTAATGCCTGCGCACTAAGCACATATAGGCTCAGCCCATTTCATGGCGTGTTATTTTTTTCATTGTTTCTCTTTGTACGGCTGGGAGAGTTTGGTATAAGGAGCATTTTTAGGGTTTAAAGTGATTCCTTGTTAACACACAAGGAGGAGACTGAGAGCGGCTGAGTGAGACCGGTCGAGAGAGACACAAGCAAGTAACAACCAACACCCATCGATATCTGGGAGGGAAGATCATCGTATTTGCGCAGACCTTCCACCATGGTAATGTCCTCTCTCTATTTCCACGCTTCATCTGTGTCTGGTTTGATTGTACTGATTCTGATCACGGGACATTGCAAAGCTGCATATCTAAATCTTCTTACAACTTCTAGTTGAAAACAGATTATTCATTTTCTTGCAATGTTGTTGAAGGGCATTACCTTGGTTCTTTTTTTTTAATCAATCATGTTTAGAGACTATGTTTGTTGTACCTACTCTTATCTCTTCACCAGGCGTTAGTTCCGTGGTCTACACACCAAATCAATGTATATTTTCCTTGTATGCATGGCAATGAGCTTCCTAGCTTGTGTTTTCTGTTTTTACATAGCTATTGGATAATAGCAATTGTTTACTAGTGTGTTAAAGGGGATTCTTTTTAGTGGGAAATGTCCTATCCCAACTATTCCTAGGAGATAGTGGAATTGGGGTTCCTTGAGAAAATGGCTTAGGTAATATGTCTGGAGTAACGTTCCACTTCCACGTTATGGGCCTGTTCATCTACGACATTAATCTGTATATTTATACAAACGCAGGTAAAAATGTGTTTAAAAACAGTGTTCATGTGAGTGAGAGTATAGGTCCCACAAGAAAAAGAAACAAATAAGAGTCTACTACTACCTCCGTCCCGTCATAAGTGTCCTGTTTGCTTTTTGGCACGTTTTTCCACCTCAATATTAAACATATAAGGTAAAATAATTTTATAAAACTAAATTTTGTATTATATAGTTTATCATGTGAGGAATCTTATGTAAAACTTAAATTTTCAAAATTAATTTATCTTATATGTTAAAAATTGAAGTCAAACGACATGTCCAAATAGTAAATAGGACGGTCAAGGTGGGACGGAGGGAGTACTTGAGTATACACGTGCATTAATCTACCCAAAAAATAAAGGCTCGGGGCCTATGGTTAGCTTTTAGGAGAATCTCTCTGTGAAATCCTATGTAGATATCTTCATATTAACATATAATTTGTGCCAATTCAACCATGGTGTTTTCTATCCCGAAATCCATTGCTTGCGAATTTCAGTAAGTGTCATTTGCATCAGTATTGCTTTGCAACTGTTGAACTTATCGTTTGTCTGTCACAGATTTGTGCTGGTATATCTATGCAAGTGCTATTATCATAGACATTCAACATATACATCTCAGCGAGATCGACGTTGTTTTATAAATTGTAGGTGAGAGGATTGACGAAACATTTGAAGAGGTAAAACCAAATTTGATTCTCAAACTCCACAATTTAACATAAACCTAAAAGTTTGGAAGGTAAATAAATACAATACCGTACCAAAACAAAATTATGATATCCTCAACAGCCAAAGAACACCTCAGAAGCTTAAGCAGGTGCTGCAGCCTGGGCTTGTTGCCTCTTCTTCGCCTCCTCAATGATAGAGAGCTTGATACCCTTACCCTTGGGAAGTGATACCCACGGCTTGGTTCCTTTCCCAACTGTGAACACATTGGCCAAACGGGTAGCAAATTCGTGGCCAAGAGCATCCTGGATGTGGACGGTCTCAAAGCTGCCCTTATGCTTCTCCCTGTTCTTCAGCACTCCAACTCTCCCTCTGTTCCTACCACCAGTGACCATCACTACATTCCCCACATCAAAGTGGATGAAATCAACAATCTTGTTGTTCTCCAAGTCAAGCTTGATAGTGTCATTGGCCTTGATCAATGGATCAGGGTAGCGGATGGTGCGTCCATCATAGGTGTTCAAGTAGGGGATACCCTTCTTGCCGAACTGAACTGAGCGAACTTTGCAGAGCTTGAACTGTATGAGAAAAGAACAACTATTTAGGAACTTCAATAGCTAATATAATATGGCACTGCGACAAAGTTTTTAAAAGCACTATAATGTATAATCAACGTAAAAGACAAAAAATTCTGACCTTGGCCTCCTCATCCCTAACAGAGTGGAGACGGAATCTTCCCTTGGTGTCATATAGCAGACGGAAGTTCTCATTGGTCTTAGGAATGGACACTACATCTGCATAAAAGTCTGAGTGCTCACTGGAACAGATATACCCAAAAGCACACTAGAAGCAAAACGAGATGCAAAGTATTCAATATTCTGAACAGATGGACAAACACAAATGATGGTTGGAGAATATCATTGGCAAAAAAAAGTCAATAAAACTGTACATTTTCAAAAAGAACAATTCAATGCTTCACTGCACCAAGAAAGCAATGACAAACAACTACCATACAAATACAAAAATATTAAGAGAAAGGGAACATACCCATGAAACCAGCAGGGTAAGTCTTATCGGTCCTGACTTTATTGTCAACCATAACATGTCGCTGCATCAAGATGGCAATGACTTCACTGTAAGTGAGAGCATACTTCAACCTGTTCCTGAGGATGAGGATCAAGGGTAAGCACTCCCTGGCCTTGTGGGGTCCAGATGATGGCTTGGGGGCCTGCAGAAGAGATCCGTGATGTTTAATACACAGAACAATCTTACAAAATCCACTCACAGCATCTTACTGATACAGAGTCATATACAAGCAGAATGACTTACAAAAGCACCACCAAGTTTGTCGAGCATCCAATGTCTGGGTGCATTGAGCCTCTTCAAATGCTTCTTCAACCCTCGCGCCTACAGTACAAGGAACAAATTGGGAATAGTAAGGATGGATCAGAGATGGTTAGTTATAGAGACTACCATCTAGTTTAAGATAGATACCACCACAAACAACTCACTATTCCAACGTTTATTTAACCTCTTCACATTCTACATAGTTTCACTTTTCTTTGAAATCAGACAACAGACGTCACAATTAACTCATCCAGCCACTAGTTCCTCGCAATTTATTACAAGTACTTCATATAACCTATTAACTACTATTATACATTAACTAAACATAGGCGCCTGCAAATCCATCTAAGAACAATGGACAAATAAATAGAGAAACTAATCCATGCTTATATATCAGAGATTATGCACCCTTAAACTGAAGATCAAGTGTGACCTTAAACTCCAAGGACGGCATCAAAATCACGAAATCATAGAACACAATAGCGCAGATAACCCTTTCCAAATATCAAAGTCCACGCATTGCATAGACAGGACTTCTTACCAATCAACCAGGCATCCATAGGAAAGGAGCTAAAACCGAATTTCAAGAACACCATTAGAAACTACTACTACTACTACTAGGACCACATCGCCATCGGTTACTACAATACGAAGAGAGACAACAGGAGTGATAGATGGAGTAGAAAGAAATCGGAATACTAACCATGGTGGAAAGTTGCGGCTCTCAACGATCCGCAATCTGAGTTGAGTATGGCGTCTTGTATCGGCTGCTTACCTGGTAAAACACGGAAGAGGAACTAAACCCTAAATGGCAACGAAGGAGATAGGTCTGGGGGAAATGAGAAAGAGGGAAACCAGCAAGCAGGCCGAGCCTGATAGACTACCTTAGTTAGAAGTTCATTAGGCCCAGTCCAAAAGAATAAACGTCGCCCGACATTAAAGACATATTATGGCCTGGGCTCAACATCAAAGTTTTTTCGGTTAGGTCCTTTTCTTTTTCTATTTTCGGTCAGTTCTTTTTTTTTTTTTCTGCTGATTGGAAACGTGCAACAGCTGCGCAGATGGTTTGGTAATACTTAACCAGAACGAATATTGTATGAAATGTCTAAAAATAGAAGGTCATAAAATATCATTAAATATTTTTTGTAAAAGTTTATAAATGTTGTTATCATTATTTATAAGGAAAAAAGAACAATATTTTAAAGTTCACAACATGTCCCTAAGTGTTAGAAAAATTCATTAAAATTTACAAAAAATGTAAAATACTATAAAAATATAGAAAATTTTAAAATAAAATATTACACAAAATTATAAAAAATTGAAAATAAAATGTAACACCCCTATTACGTAATCTCGTCTTAATCCAATCATTAACATAAATAACTCGTACTATGCAACAGGAATAAATACAAATTACTTAATCACGGGTGCTACCGCCTATACTCACCCAAGAGAGTAATAAGGCTTCCAAATACATTTAAGAATAATTGTTGTGATGACCGAGAGATAGTCCAATCCACATCATACAACTCTTAATTAAATTACATGTGAGCAATCTAAGTTATACCAAAATCGTTTAATTAAAAGTAGAATTCCAAATATCAACCAAAGGGTAGTATACAACTAACTACCCAATCCTGCACGAGAACGACGTCTTCCGCTGTGTACCCTGAAAAATGGTTAGGCCACAACGGGTTCAGCGCAACTTGCTAAGTATGATATGCACGTGAAACTCATGAGCTACCAGACTACACACAACTAATTAGGCAGATGAACATGCGGTTCATTTTAATATCTAATAGAGAACTAACACTTATGAATCATGCAAGGTAAACATTCCACATATATGGTGAAATAGCAAACTCAAATAATATGCAACAATATTAACACATAGAAACAATAAGTTCCTATTAGGAAACCTTTACTTTAGGAAGTGTTTAGATTTATAAGAATTATTATGCCTTTAGGGCAATTCCACTTTCCCTTATAAGATATATGAATCTCGATAGCTATTATATGGTATCTATAATCATACTTATGCCTTTAGGGCAATTTTTCCTTTTCTTGAGAGATTGTAAATCCCGTTAAATTTCTTTTGATATACAAGTATACTCTAGGGATTATTATCGATCCGCCTCATACTTTCCATACTATTAACATGTTTTATATAATAGAAGTCAATCCATTTTATTGTACGAAGCACCAAGGCACAAGGCAGGAAACTAGAGTAAAAGACTTTATTGAGCCCACAAACATTCACAAATACCCGTGGGCACACCGGTCTTATGACAAAGGACTCTAAGGTCCACGACCCCTTGGGCAACACCACATAATCTCCACAAACACCCGCGGCACACTGGTCTCATGACAAAGGACTCTAAGGTCCACAGTCCCTTGGGTACCATGTTGGGAAAATTACTAACATAATAGTAAAGACCTAGCTAAAATGGGCAAGTGCACCCAATTCGTTGCAATGAAAAGTGTCGTATCCACAAGGAAATTGGTTTCTAAATCCCAAGCTTCGGTACTTTAGTGAAGTGCGAATAAAAACAGTAAACAGGGGTTTAGCTGGAGGCAAGCTTGGTTGTTTGTCAATGGAAAAGCAATAAAACAGTAAAATGTTTGTTTGATGGAATGGGTGGAAGAGTACCCTAGGATAGTGGGGAATCACCTAAATCACCCAAAGAATCTTAAAACCATAACTCATTATCTCAATGCCTATTAGAGTTCATCTCATGAATCCCCAAATCATGAGAAATCCAATTATTACCTAATTAGTCAAACCCCTTAATTAAAGAGTTTAAGTCACTAAGTAGCATTAAGCAAACACTCTTAATCAATAGCCCTAAGAATTTACTCCCAAAATCAAGAGAGCAGAAGTTAGGTTTTATCCCCCTTTTGGTCTAGTTCCAACTCAAGCTCAACTATTGAATGAAACCACCATAAATGCAATAAGAGATCAATTTAAAGCATTAATTGATATTGAAGAGAATAAAACAGAGTATTAAATGAGTTAGGTTTATAGCATTCAATGAGCAAAAATAGGGTCACACCCCCCTAGGATACAAATAAGTCTACTCAGCCATTAAAAGAGGAAAGAGAAGGAAAGAGGGAGAAATAGCCATTAGAGGAGCTTCCAAGCTTCAATGGAGGTAGAATCTTCAATCTCTTCTTCCTCATCTTCTCTCTTCTTTTTTCTCCTCTTCTTTTCTCCCTTATTTTGCCTCTCTCTATCTCTATCTCTCCTCTTTCTAGCTAGTATTGTGGGTGATGAAGAATGGGAATAGATGCCCCAAATCCAGCTTTTCAAAACATAAAACTGGGCAATTTTTTTCGTCCGACCGACCTTGCCAAGGTCGGTCTCGTGGGTCGGTCGGACTCTCTGGTGAGGGAAGCACCTAACATTTTAAGCTCGACCGACCTAAACAGGGTCAGTCCTAAGGCCGATCTCTTCCAGTAGCTTTCGGCCCCTGAAATTTGCAATTCCGGCCTCCGAAACTTCCGACTGACCCTCCCAAGGTCGGTCCTAAGGTTGGTCGTGACCAGTAGTGATTTTCTCCAACTTGTGTGGGGTCTAGAATCTTCGTTGTGGCTCAGAATTGCTCCCCGTTTACGGTGTTGGAAAGCTTGAAAGATGGGGGATCTGTTGATGCACTCCACTAGCTCTAAAAGAACCCAAAAGTATGCTCAAAATGAGCTTTTACCTATCAATAGATAAACTATATAAGTTCACTATTAATCACAAAAACACTTTATTAAGTGGTGAAATAGGTTATGCACCAAGTAAAATGAAGGTGTATGAAGACATTTTGTAACACCCCTACTCTATTCGGCTCCTAATCAACTTAATTAACAATGTAATCGCAGCGGTAATCTCAACAATTGTACTACTACTGGTGTCACCGTTCTTACTCGCCCATACGAGTAAAACGTGCTTACTGATGTAATCTTAAACGAAACATTTTCCCACAGTGACAACAAGAGATAGATCTAAACTTCCCAAACCAATATAAAATACATTCACAGTGAGCTTTCTAAGTATCCAAAACCTATACACGTTTCTAGGTTCGTATCAAAATGCAACAGTGCATGTTCAAATAACTGTAATCAAACTACCCAGCGCGTCACTCTCTTTGCCGACACCGGAAGCTGCGTACCTGCAAAAATGTTTGTTTGTGGTATGGAATCAGCCCCTGCTGAGTATGTTACTACATGACTGTCATGCCCCCCCCCCCCTCTGACCCTCTGTTAATTGGTCGAGAGCATGCAATTCATTTTCATGCAGGTAGTTAAATTTAAAAACTGTAAAGTGATAAGTGCAAAACATATAGACTTATTAAGGTTTAATCACCTTATTTTGCAGCATTTTTAGTAATGTTTCTCACTTATCTTGGGTTTTTCCTATAAATTATGTTGTTATATTAACTGATGTATTATATGTTTAAAATGTAGGAAAAATACCAAATAAACACGTATTGTATAAAGGATTACAGAGAGGCACGTGAGAAGGCATGCGATTTGCCTGCCTAGGCAACCGCCTCATTTTGGGTGGCCAAGGTAGAGGGACGAGACAAAGCTGTACCGCTCCATAACAGGCGGACGAGACAGAGAGGGCAACCGCCTCATAACAGGCGGACAACATATAGAGGCAACCACCCCTTATATGGCGGACATGACTAATATAACCGCCTATTAACATGCGGACAAGATAGAGAGGAGACCGCATGAAATCTAGCGGACACGTGTAAATGTACAGGAAATCAACGGGTTATCTTCTTCGCCGACTCGCTCTGCAAGTTGCCTTATCCTTTAAGCAGTCGGCGCCTACCAGAAATCACGCACGCGTTGCAGCCCTGTCCCCTGCGCAATCAATGAGCTGCAATCAATGGGGAGCTGCAATCAACGAGCTCAATCAATGAGCTGCTTCTTTGCTTCTTCTTCCTCTATAAATACAACGCTCAAAACACCTTCTCCAGTGTCCTTTCGGAGGCTCCTTCCGTGGTTCCTTCCGGAGTTCCAATTCACCCCATCAATCCATCTTCGAACCACTACACCTTCACTCACTCACTCGTTCATTCCATTTCTAATCTCCCGCTTCTCCATTTGTTTTCTTTCCATTTCATTAGTTTACGTATACTCTGGGAATAATTATTATGTATCTGTATTAATTTTGCAATATGTTTTACTGGTTTTAATTTTAATGAAGTTTGTTACGTTTAAAGGTTTTCTCGCATCTTTTTAATAAACCTCATGAATTTATTAAAATGCTTTACTAAGTCTGTTTTTGATTTCATCGGTTGGAAACAGATGGGTTAATTAAGCCGTAAAACTGGGGGAAACTTATTTTCATCGTTTAAGTTAGTACTCAGTTGCAAATGTAATCCCTCAACACTCCTCTGCCGTTTACAGGCATTTTGCTTGAGTTTTCATCGGACCTTGCATTACAGGTAAACGAGTTCTTATGAGTTTTCATCGGACCTTAAGAAAATAGCAGGAATCTTGCCAAACAGTTATAATTAAACCAGTAGACCTAGCATGAAAGAGCAGATAATATTAATCTGAACCAGAGTCCCGTTTAGTTTATCTGTTAACTTAGTTTATTTAATCTTTCCTTTTAATTTATAAAAACAAGTCAATTAATCCCCCCTCTTGTGACACGCTTAGGTACTATAATATGCACATTAGTCCCACGGTTCGACATCCGGTCGCTTACATTTTTACTATACTACCACGACCGGGATTTTGTTTGCAGCCCGACGTTTATTTTGAGTTTTAACTTCTTTTCTTTTATGTTAATTACACCCGATATAACCACTCATTTTATAACGTCTGCAAAATGGCGCCGTTGTCGGGGACTAGATTTATTCTAATTCCTAAGCCCCGGATTATTCACCTGTTAATTATAAATATTCTGTTCTTTTTTTTTATGTTAATATTATTTCTATAATATTTTGTTTATCGTTAATATTAATTATCTACTATATTTTGTTAATAATAATTATCTAATAATCTGTTAATATTCATTGGACACCTGACTTTGGACATATGACTACGGACATCTAACTTCTGACATCTAACTTCTAACTCTTATATTATTGTCATTTAATTTCCATTGTCCTTAACATTTAATTTCCATTGTCTCTAACATTTAATTTCCATTGTCCCTAACATTTAATTTTATGTAAATTAACTACTAACTTATAATTTATGTTATCTAATTCCTAACTTATAATTTTATGTCATTTTTATTACTAACCCATTATTATGACTTCATTATTTTTGTTGTTGTTTAATAAGGATAAAAAAAAACGAACAGGCCTTGTCCGCCTCCTGTCTAGCGGACGCCACACAGCCTTGTCTGCCTCTTTACAAGCGGACGCCACTGAAGCTTGTCCGCCTCTTAACAAGCGGACGCCAGATAGAAACAAATAGGCGTGACCGCCTAATAACACGCGGTCCATACACAAGCCTTGACCGCCTAAAACGGTGCGGACGAGTGTCTGAAATAGAAAAAAAAGGCTTCGACGCTGCGTTTTCATCAATTCTTGTTCTTCCCCAAATTCTCAGAGCTCGAACTCGACCCGAAGAGAATAACCGCGCGCGACTAGCCCAGCTCAAATTGCCACAACTTCTTCAATCTCTCCACCACCACCGCAGTAATTTTTATTTTTGTTATCTTTATTTTTATTTTATATATTTCTCTATTGTTTACTAACATTTTGTAGACTAATACTGTTTTCACCTCAAACTTTTGTTACATACAGGAAGGTAACAGTTAAGTTTACTTTATGTTTTTGTTTTATGCAGTTCTTTATTATTTATGCATTATTATTTATGTTATTCATATTATTATTTTCTTTTTGTGCAAATTTGAGTTCTGCTGGCTATATATGATTTTCTTTTCAGAATAAATATTCGAACATATAGCTGAACTCGCCTAAGGAAACAACCTCAGTTGCTCTAGGAATTTCGATATCTTCGGTTGAACACTTGCGCAAACTTAAGTGTGAGGAACGTCTCACCCCTACCAAAGCTTTAAGTGTGAGGAAGGATACCTTCCTCAATCTACGATACAAGGGGAGTTTCAATTCTTCCTTTATTATATTGCTGTTCAACCTATATGAGTTTAATCCTTTATGAATCTGTCATATTTTGAAAGGTCATTTTCTTGAAATAAATTCTGAACAATGAGGACATTGCTCCTCTTAAGTGTGAGGAAGGAGAGACCTTTCCCTGAAAATATGACAGCTGTTCGATAATGCCACACTCACTTTTTGCTACTCTAAACTGCCTAAATTTAAAAAATGATGAAAAAAATGAGATAAAATAATTGTAGAAGTGTCTGAAATTATGTCAGGTGACAACTGAAAGATGGTTTTATTTAAAGAAGTTTGTATAAAATTATTTTCCTTCAAAATACTCTATTTTTACTCAAAATATGATAGATCTGCTAACTGTAAAAACCAATTTATGTTAGCTTGGGATTATGGAAATATGTGGAAAGTCAAGGAAAGAAAAGGATAAAGACAAGGTACTCCGCTGTTTATGAATTTTTCTAACCAAAAACAGGCCTCGCCTATCCGGTTATTAAGTTCTTCGGGGTGCTTTAACACCTATCTACCTAAGGTCTCGTGACCTGGGATAGAAGACCCAACACCGCTACAAGGATAGAGAGAAAAGTCTGGGGTACAGAAAAATAATGCAATTCAAAAAAAATATAAAAATAATATGTGCTTTGTATATACAATTTGCACATTCAAAAAAAATGTAAATAATAAATTGCAATTTATAGTTATGAACATGAGTACGTGGTGTTGAAAGGTATTGCGGAATAAGGCATTACTTCACACCCCTTGTCATTCCGGGTTAGAGAATGAAATTGGTTGGAAATCCCAGGTTAATCTAACTTGTTTTCTGCAGTCTAGTTTTTCTATGCTTTTATTAAATTGTTCTTTTTCACTGTTTGCTAAAACCTACTTCTAAGAGCAGAATTATTCTTTCAAGTTGTCACTTTGTCTAAATTCCCTTCTACACTTATTTAATCTTGTTTTATTATTTTGGCTTAGAGATATTATATTCCTTATTTGCTTGAGGACAAGCAAAAGTCAAGTGTGAAAGTTTGATAAGTGCAAAACATATAGACTTATTAAGGTTTAATCACCTTATTAATTGCAGCAGCATTTTTAGTAATGTTTCTCACTTATCTTGGGGTTTCCTATAAATTATGTTGTTATATTAACTGATGTATTATATGTGTTAAAATGTAGGAAAAATACCAATAAACACATATTGTATAAAGGATTACAGAGAGGCACGTGAGAAGGCATGCGATTTGCCTGCCTAGGCAACCGCCTCATTTTGGGCGGCCAAGGTAGAGGGACGAGACAAAGCTGTACCGCTCCATAACAGGCGGACGAGACAGAGAGGGCAACCGCCTCATAACAGGCGGACAACATATAGAGGCAACCGCCCCTTATATGGCGGACATGACTAATAAACCGCCTATTAACATGCGGACAAGATAGAGAGGAGACCGCATGAAATCTAGCGGACACGTGTAAATGTACAGGAAATCAACGGTTATCTTCTTCTTCGCCGACTCGCTCTGCAAGTTGCCTTATCCTTTAAGCAGTCGGCGCCTACCAGAAATCACGCACGCGTTGCAGCCCTGTCCCCTGCGCAATCAATGAGCTACAATCAATGGGGAGCTGCAATCAACGAGCTCAATCAATGAGCTGCTTCTTTGCTTCTTCTTCCTCTATAAATACAACGCTCAAAACACCTTCTCCAGTGTCCTTTCGGAGGCTCCTTCCGTGGTTCCTTCCGGAGTTCCAATTCACCCCATCAATCCATCTTCGAACCACTACACCTTCACTCACTCACTCGTTCATTCCATTTCTAATCTCCCTCGCTTCTCCATTTGTTTTCTTTCCATTTCATTAGTTTACGTATACTCTGGGAATAATTATTATGTATCTGTATTAATTTTGCAATATGTTTTACTGGTTTTAATTTTAATGAAGTTTGTTACGTTTAAAGGTTTTCTCGCATCTTTTTAATAAACCTCATGAATTTATTAAAATGCTTTACTAAGTCTGTTTTTGATTTCATCGGTTGGAAACAGATGGGTTAATTAAGCCGTAAAACTGGGGGAAACTTATTTCATCGTTTAAGTTAGTACTCAGTTGCAAATGTAATCCCTCAACACTCCTCTGCCGTTTACAGGCATTTTGCTTGAGTTTTCATCGGACCTTGCATTACAGGTAAACGAGTTCTTATGAGTTTTCATCGGACCTTAAGAAAATAGCAGGAATCTTGCCAAACAGTTATAATTAAACCAGTAGACCTAGCATGAAAGAGCAGATAATATTAATCTGAACCAGAGTCCCGTTTAGTTTATCTGTTAACTTAGTTTATTTAATCTTTCCTTTTAATTTATAAAAACAAGTCAATTAATCCCCCCTCTTGTGACACGCTTAGGTACTATAATATGCACATTAGTCCCACGGTTCGACATCCGGTCGCTTACATTTTTACTATACTACCACGACCGGGATTTTGTTTGCAGCCCGACGTTTATTTTGAGTTTTAACTTCTTTTCTTTTATGTTAATTACACCCGATATAACCACTCATTTTATAACGTCTGCATAAAGCAACAACATTTATTGCAGTGAACTCAAAAAGTAAACAAGCCCCAGGCTCCACACATCGCATCGTAATATACCACTGAAAGCGTTACAACGCTTATATGAGTACAGAGACTCCACTCCAACAAACACCTGAAAGTTCATAGTTGAGTACCTCGACTCACTCGACCAAACAACCACATAATCCACTCACGAGCACACACGACTCGACTCATCCAGTTCACAACATAGATATAAGTACAATTATTCAATTAATCTAATTCACAACACACATATGAGTACAACGACTTATTTAATCAACACCACCAACATACCACACATAACCACAAAGCATAACCAATGAACAACGAGGCGAAACAACGAGAACTATAAACAAGTATGAATTCCCGTCTTGGCATGCAAGCCCAAATAGTGTTCGCCTAATGTACGAACTAATATAGTCGTCCATAATCGTTCAGTCACGCCTGATGACAACGCCTTGTTAGAACGACGTGTCTCTAAGTTACCCATCGCCTATGGCGGGTCACACACGGCAGTAGCCACTCCAGCGGTAGAGTCTCCGACCTACGAACCATCTGTAGTCCGTTGGAAATTTTATCCAGATACTTACGGATACCACACGGTAGCCTAGTATCGTTAGTGGATCACAGTTCACAACAAGAGCCACATCCTCTTGATAAACTGATCTATACCATCGCATTTGTTTTATTACTTTCCCTAACACAGCAAACTAAGGTCGTTAGTCCAATCCTGAGTATGTCGACTCGGGATCCAGTGTTAGATACCGGAGCGGCGTTAAAGAGGCCAATGCTTCGTATATAAGTCTCAGATAGTATTTATATCTTATTATCTTAATGCTACAACGTTTTCCTTACGTTCCTTATATTACACATATAAGATAGCATCATTGCCGCTAGTTCGTTTTATAATATGTTCATATATACGAACTGTACTGTTATCGTGCAACAGTAATAATAATAAGCAGCATTAATATACAACTCAAGCATATTAATTCACACAAGCAGACATTCAATCTTAGCACAGATTTTCACACAATGTCTGAACTGAGGAAATCCTCAGAGACAATCAAGCCACATAAATAACATACCGTTCACCCTGATTGTATTACGGTGGAGTATGAATCAGCAAGATCCTATGCTCCTTGTGTCATCTCTAACAGTCTAAACAATACATAACGCTGCTGATTAGCATCCCGTATAACAATCATAACTCTACGGTACCCCGTACCGTCACTAATACCACCCGGTTAATCCCCCGTTATTAACTGTCAACGTTTGTCGGGTTTCCGGTCTAACTCGAGGTTTGGAAAAACGTTACATTACATGCGTAGTTTCGTATTGCACATTAATATATTCAATGTTGAACTTGTTATCGCATGTAGCTTAATGTACTCTTGTACATCATGTAGTTTGTTTCTACATTGCATGTATAACTCTTTATCATGTATTATACATCCCACCTTAGTATTTATTTTTCTAAGGTTTGTTTCCAAGTTTAATGTAGTATAATTCGTGTATAGAAATACTTTGGACTATACAAATCCTTATTATTTCATGTATTCTCTTAACATTAGAATTCTATATCCAATGTTTGTAATTCTTTCCCTTTATCTTATATCATTTTAATTATGGTAATATATGGTTATTGAACCATATTATATTTTTCCACTCCATAACATATATTTATTTAAATACATGTTTTATAGGACTTACTTATTATATGGAAGTCTTTATAATATATATTCATTCCTTTTAATGAAGACCTCTTATATTATAAATGTTATAACTCTTATAACATTAAAACCATATTATAAATTTCATTCAAAAATATTAATATTTCCGAACAGCACCTATGTTCCTTAATTATTTACAAAATCCACCACAGTATTTATATAATGTTATATTATAGTTATATAACATATATTTTGACAAGTAGGTCATTAAAACAATTATAACCTATAGTTATATATTGTTAATAAATACCAAACAGCACTTAAAGCTCTCGGTATTAATTAATTCCCACCAAACTTCCACTATTTACAAATCAACCCCAAATTATATTTCCTTGTTACACTTATAGTATATACCTTATATCATAATCCTTATTCCTTAATATAATTATAACCCATGGTTATATTTTCTCGAAATAACCGAACAGACCCCATGGTCTATTTAAATTTAATTTCCACCACTTAACTTCTTATATCACTAAATAACCCCATTTAATAACATATAGTTTCTAATATCACCAAAACTATATATTATACATATATCTTCATAAAACTTCATATATAATTCCAAAAATTACCAAGCTATACCAAAAGGTTATAATATCATTATTAACCTTATACTTTCTCTAAATCTCGGTTTTATCACATATGTTACCCATTTGTAACAATTTTATGAAATATCTTATATTATACTCATATAATTCATATAAACTCCAAATTTAACCAAATCAACTTCTAAAAATTCCTAATAACCCAAGGTTTGTACTAAACTCCATTTATACCCCAAGTTTTCGGAAATCACAATATCACCCCAAGACTTATAAATCTTTTACAATTTAATAACTATCTTATTATAAGGTAGTATTTTTAATTCCTTAAATTCACCAAACTTGGTCAAAGTCTCCTATATAGTCAACTTTGACTTCTAATACCAACTTGGACCCAAACCTTTCGGTAATTACAATTCACCTATACTTTTCTATTTTTACAATTTTGACACAAAACTTTATAAAATGTTATAATTTTTATTAAATTCATTTAAGAACCCTAATTTCCTCTAAATTAAGCCCACAGCTTTATATTTTCCAGTAATTACGGTTTGGCCCCAAAATTAATTATATAAGCATAAACTTAACTAAATAAGCTTATAAACTTAAATTAAAATGGCCTAATGACATGGCCTTATTACAACCTTGAACTTGCAAAATAAATTACACTTTAAGTGTCTCAAAATAACATATACTCACGACCTCACTTAAATTTAATTATTTTTCCACATAATGTCATAATTTGACCATTATGTTAATTAAATCCCTTAAATGACTAGCTTACTTTATCTTAGTCATTTTTTTCCATTTCTAGGTTAATATAACCCATATTTATAATTTCACACTCTCGGCCATATTAATATATATGCTTAGAAATTATAAAAATCATAAGTTTAAGCTGTTTATACCTTGATTATTCCTTGTATGAGCTCGGTCCCTTGTAAGAAAATTCACCACATGCTTTAGACATGTTCAATACACCAAAACAAGATATGGTTATACTCCAAGCTTGAGCTTAACCATAAGGAATAATTAATGTAAGATTTAAGGCAAAAATCACCTTAAAAATGAAAGGGAAGTTCCATTGATTTTCGGCCTGTACCAAGCACACCTAGTGGTGTTAAATTCACCATATCAACATAGGAAATAGCTAGACAACACCAAGCTGCTATGGTAATTGATTTTACCTTGGCAAAATGCCTTAAAGAAGAGTATTTCCTTTGGATTTCGGCCACCCTTGCTCCAAATGGTTAACCAACTGATTGAACATGTAAATATGAAGATTATGAGTGTATAAACTCACAAAAATCAGAAGGAAGAAACCGGATCAAGAGTAGAGAAGCTTAAGGTATGTTTTTACCTTAAAATGCAAATTTGAACAACCTTGGTCCATATACTTGCTTCAGCCGAGATTAGCTCTTGTTCTAACCTTATAACACTGAAATAAGCCATAGGAATTGATGAGCCATGAAATCTAGGTGTAGGTAGTGAAGAGATGAAGAAAAAGAGCTAAAAATGACCTTAAAAGCTTACCTTAAGAGCTTAGGAGTTTGATCTGCCTTCCATGCTCAAGAACCAGGCTTAAGAGCTTCTAGGAAGGAGAGGAGCTCGGTGGGCAGGCTGGAATCGGACAAGGAGGGAGTGAATGAGTGGAAGAAGTTGTAATAATTGAAAAAGGTAAGTTTTTTTCCAAAAGCAAATGGTATTAGGTAGAACTTGTCTAACAATGATTGTGAGCTGTCTCCTCTCCTCTTTCCTGTCTACTTCCATGGTGAAATGGGTCAATTAATTGACCATTGACCAAACTTGGTCAATATTGACTCAACGGGCCCCTTGTGGGGTTTTATTAATATTTTAATATTAAATTTGTAAAAATTTGTAAATTTCTGGATTTAAATTCCTAATATGATATAATGTGATATATTATCATATTTAAAGGTAATTATAACCTTTAAGCCCATTAGAAACCAATTTAGGAGGCAATTACACAAAAACGTGCTTTAAGGAATTTTAGTGCACATTTTGAGTCGCAGGGTGTTTCTGAGCTCTGTTTTCTTTTAGAACAGTTTTGTTGTGTTCCCTACATGATATTTGATCATGGTATCCAATTTTATATCATTTAGAGGTCATTAGACCTTTAAGGTATTCTTAGAGCACATTTTTGCCCTACTTGACCTTGAAGCATGTAAATGCCTGTTCTTTGTGTTGGAGTGTTGTCCAACACTTGTAATGTGTTAATAAGCTTATGACAAATTTTTAGGTCCTAAGTAGTTCATTTAGGTATTTATTTACCCTAAACAGTCAAGGGTGCTAAGTCTTGCTTTGTGTTGACCACTGTTGTTCTCAGTTGACTTTTAAGGCACGTTTAGGCCTTAGTCAATGTGATTAGATGTTTAATCCATCTTAGATCATTATTAGATCATTTAATTAAGTTTTTAAGGTTAGGGGTATTTCAGTCTACCCCCTTAAAAAGGCTTCGTCCCGAAGTCCTTACTCATCAATAGTTCACCTAAGGAATCCAGTTCCACTAAGTAATCACAGACAATCATCACTAGGGAGTACATCCCACTATGTTCAGATCTAGTCTATATGTATTACATTTGATACAGCAATAATCTCTTTCCATATAGTCAATAATCATGACACATTCATTGATAAAAACACTAAACAAGGTGCAAAGCTCATTCATACACAGCACTAGACGGTGCAAAACTCAATACACAGCACTAACAGGTGCAAAACTCATCATACACAGCACTAGACAAGGTGCAAACTCAATCATACACAGCACTAGACAAGGTGCAAAACTCAATCATACACAGCACTAGACAAGGTGCAAAACTCACCAGAAGTACTCATAGGTGTCTCACAAGGGGTACTCCACGCACCCTATCCATATGCAAGTATCATAAGGTATACTCTATCACGCGAGGATACCTCTACACCACTCCGCGTGTATGTGTATGCATATCTTTAACGGTGGCAATTCATAGGGAAGCAGTCATGAAGACCAGGACTTGACGATCCCCAACCCCATGCTAACCAACGTCTACTACCCGTGGACACACCGGTTTAATAACGAAGGACACTGCGGTCCACGGCTTCTCGGATAGTAACACCTAATTTCCTTAATCACCCACAGACACACCAGTCTAATGACAAAGGGCTCTGCGGTCCACGGCTCTCTGGGTGATGTCACTCGCAGACACACCGGCCTCATGACGAAGGACTCCACGGTCCACGGCTCTTCGAGTGACGTCCTAAATTCCAATTTCTATTCATATCTGTGTCCACTTGTAGGAAGTTTCGAGAGTCATTCAACCCCGACGTGGTCAGCGTCAGTGTTGAACTATCTCTCACCTCAATTTGTGTTCGGTTTCGCTTGATCGGACCAGGATCAAGTTCAACTTCCCACGTCAATTTCAATCAATCAATTGTTTATTCACTTATAATCTTGTTTTCTCTTGATATTTACCACCTTGTGTTCCATAGTTAACTAGTGTAATTAATCTAGTCATTGGCATATAGGATCATGTATCCTAACCATGTACCAAGTTCCCTCGACTTATATTATTCATACTACTCCTGGAGTATTTTCTTTCACTAGGTTACACATCGGTCTCATGCTGATTCACTCATCGCATTTCAACAATCGGTTTCATACCGAGTCACAAATCACATAGTACGGAGTTTTTCTACTCCTTCTATCCGAAATCTCTCAACAGAGCTACAGATAGTCCTACTTGAATCCTCACATCCGAGTTAACAAGTTGGGCGTTATGTGACTATTGTTCGCAATGTTTGCGTAAATAATTGGAGAATAGGGTAAGAATAATCTACCAGTACTCCCTTTCCTATTCGCCACAACAAATGCGAACTAAAGTATATTTATGTTCATACACATAATACATCAGAATATTACCTCAAGTAATATAACACAATCATGTACTTGTACTCTACGTACAATAATAGTTTGTAGCATGTGTACCATGCGCTACGTACTCCTACGTACGGTATATTTAAGGCGTGCGAAATCGCTCTACCCCCCTTAAAAATGATTACGCCCACGTAATCTACGAATATATATATCATCTTGAAGTAACAAGTTCAAGATGTTCCATTCTAGTGGATTTATTCGTGCACTAATGTGCTACATATTACATTACTCCTTTTTAGGGTCGGGCTTTAGCCCCTCTGGCTATACAGCTTATCTCGGTCAGGTGTATGTATATTCATATATGGTTTGATCGGGAGGTGTAAACACATCATTTGCTTTCCCCAAACCTGCTAGGTATGTCAAACCTATGCAATATGGGCCCACTCGCTCCGCAAGCAGTATGCCCAACTACTTTATGGTTAGTTTACCTCTTTTGGGTGGTAGTTTCATGTCGGTTTTAACTCCACGTGATGGTGTTTTCTACACAGTCTTCCATAATTATGGGAATGGAGTAAATTATTTCCGCTGCGTGGTATTGTTTGTCACACACGCTTATTATTTCAATTAGCTATTTTATTCATTCCTCCAGTATTCTACACATGTTCATGGTATATTACCAAGGTTCATGTCACCCTACTGAACTAACCTTCAGTGTAAGGGTTGTCGAGCCATGCTCTAGCACTTAGTGCTTGTAGTAGTTTCCCTAAAATGTCAAAACGAGTCTGATATGCGCAACTAACTGCGCCTCATGACTCAAAGTTATTTCCCTCAGGAATGAGTTCATTCCTTCGGTACCTTGTAGGTCCTCTTTTGCTGGTGTGAACACGTATTCCTGGTGTGTTGGTATTTTTGTACCCACACTTATGGTTCATCCCCCTACTCGATTAGGGGAAATCTATTGGTTTATCTGATCTTTCATGTTCCGATTCATACTAACATAATTGGGTTAATAATTATTATAATGGTCGCTTGTTGCGCACCATGTACCAGTCGGTTAGACGGTTATCCGCTATTGCGGTTTGCATGGAGCATCTAATCTCCAGCTTAGAGTATCTCTTGTAATGCTCGCTTTGCCCTTCGTCTGTTGTAAACATACGATACGACTGTGGGTTTTAGCTAGGCATTCGTTTTCTGTTCAGCCCTAATTGGTACTAACATACTAACGTTTTATAGCTTGAGCATGTGGTTATTATTGTTTAATGCGACATCATCGCGGCGCCCTTAGCGCAATATATAACTCTTTCTGTGCCCCCTTTTTGGGTAGCATCTATTATCACAAAGGTTTCTCTAATATAACTTCCTTAGATACCACAATTCCTCTTCTCATTCATGGGTTCAACTTGTCATTACCATTAGATTGGCCTTAGTTTCCTCGTTTACTAAAATCCGTAAAATTTATGTTCTGACTCCTCCACTGTGGAGTTGCGACCTTATGTCACTTTATTATCAAGCTATCCTTGATTTTCCTAACCTTGTTAGTTTGACTGAGATCTCTCTCGTCATTACATGGTTTACCTAGTCAGGGTTCCATTCGCTGACTTAGACACAGAGTTGATTACCTCTTGGGTCCTTACACTACTCGTTTACATGCATGGGGTACCATATTGATACATTACTACTTACCCAACTAACTTAATATAGTTTGTCAGGCCCACAAGCTCCTAGGAGTGCGGTCATCCCATGTCTCGTTTCGTGCACTCGTAGCGTCCGTACCCGGTGATTATCGTACTCTTAGTCTCGGTAATTTATGTTTGAGTAGCTATGCTGCCAATTCTTAACTTTTAATGTCAGAATGGCCCTAATATTAGGTTCTATGGTTTCCTTTATTAATGTATATTTTGCTTACCTTCTCCAAGATAGGTATTTGCGACTTATCGCCCTAATACTGGTTTCCACATGCTCGTCATCTGGTATCTGTGAGTGGGGATCAGTAACCATTTACTATTTCTCCGTTCACTCCTAGGCTGTTAACGCCTTCAGATAGAGTTTTAAGCTCTCAACTCTACCCAATTTATTGGGTTACACCCTTTGGTGTATTCCAGACTCCATGATAAAGATTGACACCTTGTGTGCTCCCTTGTCTCATGGTAGTCCCTACCTAGCCTGACAATAATCAGTATTTGTGATTGGTCACTTTTGTTCTTCTAGTTTTGGGTCATTTTGATGGTACTAAGGGTATCCTCCTGTAGGCCTATGCCATACAATATTTAGGCTCAATGTTTATTCTGATAGTTAAATGATTGTTGGTCTTGCTATTAATTTAATTCTAGTTGGTTGTTGTATTTGCTCCTAAGGTTATAATTGGATACCCACAACTTAGTGGGTTCCGTTCATTATCGCTCCTCATTGTGTAATCCTTACTCTTATTCAACTTGTATTCCCTCCATCCTTTTTGAGGTAACGGTATTTTCCGTCCTCAGGTAATCTCACTGTTTAGTCAATATCCACTGCCCTCCGTACGGGAGTCTAGCAGTATAATGGATTTACAACACCCCGGTGTGTGTGGTGCGGGCATAACATCGGCCCCTTTATTGCACGTTTTCACCTGCCTAATCTTTTCTTACAACTTCAAAATAGTTTGCCATAACGGCACTTGTCTATTATTTTCATCTACTCTGTTGGATAGGTTTTATTTAAAGTCTTGGCTTGTTTAGCTCACATCCTGCCCTCTGGCAATGTTCAACGGTAGTGGTCCTCACCACAAGTGTCGTGCATTCCCTAAATATGGTTATGCTGGTCCTGGGGACTTGACACTCTCCACTGGTATTGATTGACGTTTTAATGTGCTTACCGGCTCTGGGTTTAGGCTTATAGGCACTAATCACCGTTATTCTCGTTTACTCCCCTTTCTATATTCAACTAAATGGTATATTCTTTTCAGGTTTAATGGTTAGACCGGCTAGGTCTTCCCGAGGTTTTATCAACCTCAAACCCAAGGGTTTCGTACCCCTGCCATTAAGAAGGCTATGTCATGCTTTATTGCATACGGACTCACACAAAGTTTAGTGTTTATTGGTAACCGCCTGGACTACTACGTCCTTTAGGGATATTATCGTCGCTGCACTTGCAGTAGCAAGTGCGCAAGGCAGGTTGAAATTTAATATTTTGGTTAATGTGGCACTTGCAGTGGCAAGTGCGCCATGTAGACTGAGCCACCTGTACGGTGTGTCAGTGCGGTGCTATTCCCTAACTGGGTTTTTTTTTTTTTTTTTGTTCCTTTCAAAGAAGGTTTTTTTTATATAAATCAATACAGTCTCACTCCCGCACCCGTCTCCACAAATTTATCGTGGTAGTAGGGTCTTACTCCCCTGTCGAGGCGTTGCATGATAGCAACTTAGCGAGTTCTTGTTCCTTCAGTTCTCAGGATCTCTCTCTATGCACGTCAGGCCATCATGAACCTTCAGTATTGCATGGATAGAGTTACTCGCTTCAGGTGAGACTTCTAAAAGATCATCCATTCCGTCTGTTACATATCTCATAAATCTTTTTATTACTTGTCGTTTCTACCTCTTTTCCCCCAAGCGCACAAATCAGTGCTTTCCTGGATGTAAGACAGGGTTGTCTTGCTTATAGCAAGCTAGCCCCATTAGTCCTACGGGAATTATCTCCTCAACCTTGGTTTAATATTTATCAGCTACTGGTATGGTAAACATCACGTTATTACCAGGACCCCCGGTCCTAAACATTACATCAAAACACAAAATCTTATTTTCTACACTTAACATAGTTCTCATAACATCCACATCGGGTCTTCCCGATCAGGAGAGTTATCTTCGTGGTGTTCCTCATTTCATTGTCTCACTAATTAGTACTCTAGGTACGGGCTGCGGCGGGTGGGGTACCATTGCAAATTTCCCGGGATATTCCCCCATCAAGTGCGAGCGGTTCATACCGTCTTCGCGTTACTTGGGGTTGCGGGTCCTTCACCGCCTTCCGCTGCTCCGCGTTCTTCCTTAGTACTATTACCCTGACCTCTTCCTGACATATGTCAAGAGGACGGGTTAGACCTTTACTTGGTCTAATACCGCAGTCTCGGTCTTTTAATATTGAAGTGCCTCTACGGCTATGGTGTGCAAGTCTTAAACATTGCATCAACCCCGCAAGGTCACGTATCCTCACAACGTTTCCCGTATTCCCATAACCTATGCTCACTGTATAAATCCTACTATCTCTTGTCATCAGAGCGGTACTCCGCTCTGATACCACTTTTGTAACACCCCTACTCTATTCGGCTCCTAATCAACTTAATTAACAATGTAATCGCAGCGGTAATCTCAACAATTGTACTACTGGTGTCACCGTTCTTACTCGCCCATACGAGTAATAACGTGCTTACTGATGTAATCTTAAATACGAAACATTTTCCCACAGTGACAACAAGAGATAAATCTAAACTTCCCAAACCAATATAAAATACATTCACAGTGAGCTTTCTAAGTATCCAAAACCTATACACATTTCTAGGTTCGTATCAAAATGCAACAGTGCATGTTCAAATAACTGTAATCAAACTACCCAGCGCGTCACTCTCTTTGCCGACACCGGAAGCTGCGTACCTGCAAAAATGTTTGTTTGTGGTATGGAATCAGCCCCTGCTGAGTATGTTACTACATGACTGTCATGCCCCCCCCCCTCAGACCCTCTGTTAATTGGTCGAGAGCATGCAATTCATTTTCATGCAGGTAGTTTAATTTAAAAACTGTAAAGCAACAACATTTATTGCAGTGAACTCAAAAAGTAAACAAGCCCCCGGCTCCACACATCGCATCGTAATATACCACTGAAAGCGTTACAACGCTTATATGAGTACAGAGACTCCACTCCAACAAACACCTGAAAGTTCATAGTTGAGTACCTCGACTCACTCGACCAAACAACCACAATAATCCACTCACGAGCACAGCGACTCGACTCATCCAGTTCACAACATAGATATAAGTACAATTATTCAATTAATCCAATTCACAACACACATATGAGTACAACGACTTATTTAATCAACACCACCAACATACCACACATAACCACAAAGCATAACCAATGAACAACAAGGCGAAACAACGAGAACTATAAACAAGTATGAATTCCCGTCTTTGGCATGCAAGCCCAAATAGTGTTCGCCTAATGTACGAACTAATATAGTCGTCCATAATTGTTCAGTCACGCCTGATGACAACGCCTCGTTAGAACGACGTGTCTCTAAGTTACCCATCGCCTATGGCGGGTCACACACGGCAGTAGCCACTCCAGCGGTAGAGTCTCCAACCTACGAACCATCTGTAGTCCGTTGGAAATTTTATCCAGATACTTACGGATACCACACGGTAGCCTAGTATCGTTAGTGGATCACAGTTCACATAAGAGCCACATCCTCTTGATAAACTGATCTATACCATCGCATTTGTTTTATTTACTTTCCCTAACACAGCAGACTAAGGTCGTTAGTCCAATCCTGAGTATGTCGACTCGGGATCCAGTGTTAGATACGGGAGCGGCGTTAAAGAGGCCAATGCTCCGTATATAAGTCTCAGATAGTATTTATATCTTATTATCTTAATGCTACAACGTTTTTCTTACGTTCCTTATATTACACATATAAGATAGCATCATTGCCGCTAGTTCGTTTTATAATATGTTCATATATACGAACTGTACTGTTATCGTGCAACAGTAATAATAATAAGCAGCATTAATATACAACTCAAGCATATTAATTCACACAAGCAGACATTCAATCTTAGCACAGATTTTCACACAATGTCTGAACTGAGGAAATCCTCAGAGACAATCAAGCCACATAAATAACATACCGTTCACCCTGATTGTATTACGGTGGAGTATGAATCAGCAAGATCCTATGCTCCTTGTGTCGTCTCTAACAGTCTAAACAATACATAACGTTGCTGATTAGCATCCCGTATAACAATCATAACTCTACGGTACCCCGTACCGTCACTAATACCACCCGGTTAATCCCCCGTTATTAACTGTCAACGTTTGTCGGGTTTCCGGTCTAACTCGAGGTTTGGAAAAACGTTACATTACATGCGTAGTTTCGTATTGCACATTAATATATTCAATGTTGAACTTGTTATCGCATGTAGCTTAATGTACACTTGTACATCATGTAGTTTGTTTCTACATTGCATGTATAACTCTTTATCATGTATTATACATCCCCCCTTAGTATTTATTTTTCTAAGGTTTGTTTTCCAAGTTTAATGTAGTATAATTCGTGTATAGAAATACTTTGGACTATACAAATCCTTATTATTTCATGTATTCTCTTAACATTAGAATTCTATATCCAATGTTTGTAATTCTTTCCCTTTATCTTATATCATTTTAATTATGGTAATATATGGTTATTGAACCATATATTATTTTTCCACTCCATAACATATATTTATTTAAATACATGTTTTATAGGACTTACTTATTATATGGAAGTCTTTATAATATATATTCATTCCTTTTAATGAATACCTCTTATATTATAAATGTTATAACTCTTATAACATTAAAACCATATTATAAATTTCATTCAAAAATATTAATATTTCCGAACAGCACCTATGTTCCTTAATTATTTACAAAATCCACCACAATATTTATATAATGTTATATTATAGTTATATAACATATATTTTGACAACTAGGTCATTAAAACAATTATGACCTATAGTTATATATTGTTAATAAATACCAACAACACTTAAAGCTCTCGGTATTAATTAATTCCCACCAAACTTCCACAATTTACAAATCAACCCCAAATTATATTTCCTTGTTACACTTATAGTATATACCTTATATCATAATCCTTATTCCTTAATATAATTATAACCCATGGTTATTTTTCTCGAAATAACCGAACAGACCCCATGGTCTATTTAAATTTAATTTCCACCACTTAACTTCTTATAATCACCAAATAACCCCATTTAATAACATATAGTTTCTAATATCACCAAAACTATATATTATACATATATCTTCATAAAACTTCATATATAATTCCAAAAATTACCAAGCTATACCAAAAGGTTATAAATATCATTATTAACCTTATACTTTCTCTAAATCTCGGTTTTATCACATATGTTACCCATTTGTAACAATTTTATGAAATATCTTATATTATACTCATATAATTCATATAAACTCCAAATTTAACCAAATCAACTTCTAAAAATTCCTAATAACCCAAGGTTTGTACTAAACTCCATTTAGTACCCCAAGTTTTCGGAAATCACAATATCACCCCAAGACTTATAAATCTTTTACAATTTAATAACTATCTTATTATAAGGTAGTATTTTAATTCCTTAAATTCACCAAACTTGGTCAAAGTCTCCTATATAGTCAACTTTGACTTCTAATACCAACTTGGACCCAAACCTTTCGGTAATTACAAAACTTCACCTATACTTTTCTATTTTTACAATTTTGACACAAAACTTTATAAAATGTTATAATTTTTATTAAATTCATTTAAGAACCCTAATTTCCTCTAAATTAAGCCCACAGCTTTATATTTTCCAGTAATTACGGTTTGGCCCCAAAATTAATTATATAAGCAAAACTTAACTAAACTAACTAAATAAGCTATAAACTTAAATTAAAATGGCCTAATGACATGGCCTTATTACAACCTTGAACTTGCAAAATAAATTACACTTTAAATGTCTCAAAATATAACATATACTCACGGCCTCACTTAAATTTAATTATTTTTCCACATAATGTCATAATTTGACCATTATGTTAATTAAATCCCTTAAATGACTAGCTTACTTTATCTTAGTCATTTTTTTCCATTTCTAGGTTAATATAACCCATATTTATAATTTCACTCTCGGCCATATTATATATATGCTTAGAAATTATAAAAATCATAAGTTTAAGGTGTTTATACCTTGATTATTCCTTGTATGAGCTCGGTCCCTTGTAAGAAAATTCACCACATGCTTTAGACATGTTCAATACACCAAAACAAGATATGGTTATACTCCAAGCTTGAGCTTAACCATAAGGAATAATTAATGTAAGATTTAAGGCAAAAATCACCTTAAAATGCAAGGGAAGTTCCATTGATTTTCGGCCTGTACCAAGCACACCTAGTGGTGTTAAATTCACCATATCAACATAGGAAATAGCTAGACAACACCAAGCTGCTATGGTAATTGATTTTACCTTGGCAAAATGCCTTAAAGAAGAGTATTTCCTTTGGATTTCGGCCACCCTTGCTCCAAATGGTTAACCAACTGATTGAACATGTAAATATGAAGATTATGAGTGTATAAACTCACAAAATCAGAAGGAAGAAACCGATCAAGAGTAGAGAAGCTTAAGGTATGTTTTTACCTTAAAATGCAAATTTGAACAACCTTGGTCCATATACTTGCTTCAGCCGAGATTAGCTCTTGTTCTAACCTTAGAACACTGAGAATAAGCCATAGGAATTGATGAGCCACGAAATCTAGTTGTAGGTAGTGAAGAGATGAAGAAAAAGAGCTAAAATGACCTTAAAAGCTTACCTTAAGAGCTTAGGAGTTAGATCTGCCTTCCATGCTCAAGAACCAGGCTTGAGAGCTTCTAGGAAGGAGAGGATCTCGGCTGGGCAGGCTGGAATTGGACAAGGAGGGAGTGAATGAGTGGAAGAAGTTGAAATAATTGAAAAAGGTAAGTTTTTTTCCAAAAGCAAATGGTATTAGGTAGAACTTGTCTAACAATGATTGTGAGCTGTCTCCTCTCCTCTTTCCTGCCGACTTCCATGGTCAAATGGGTCAATTAATTGACCATTGACCAAACTTGGTCAATATTGACTCAACGGGCCCTTTGTGGGGTTTTATTAATATTTTAATATTTAATTTGTAAATTTCTGGATTTAAATTCCTAATATGATATAATGTGATATATTATCATATTTAAAGGTAATTATAACCTTTAAGACCATTAGAAACCAATTTAGGAGGCAATTACACAAAAACGTGCTTTAAGGAATTTTAGTGCACATTTTGAGTCGCAGGGTGTTTCTGAGCTCTGTTTTCTTTGAGAACAGTTTTGTTGTGTTCCTTACATGATATTTGATCATGGTATCCAATTTTATATCATTTATAGGTCATTAGACCATTAAGGTATTCTTAGAGCACATTTTTGCCCTACTTGACCTTGAAGCATGTAAATGCCTGTTCTTTGTGTTGGAGTGTTGTCCAACACTTGTAATGTGTTTAGTAATGTGTTAATAAGCTTAGGACAAATTTTTAGGTCCTAAGTAGTTCATTTGGGTATTTATTTACCCTAAACAGTCAAGGGTGCAAAGTCTTGCTTTGTGTTGACCACTGTTGTTCTCAGTTGACTTTTAAGGCACGTTTATGCCTTAGTCAATGTGATTAGATGTTTAATCCATCTTAGATCATTATTAGATAATTTAAATAAGTTTTTAAGGTTAGGGGTATTTCACATTAAAACATCATTATTTCACCACTTATCATACCATCACATAATCTACACAACACCTGCGAGCACACCTGTCTTATGACAAAGGACTCTAAGGTCCACGCCCCTTGGGTACCACCCACATCAATAAGATAAAGTAAAGGACATAATTCTTAGGTGATATTTATAGCTTATGATATTATTTAAGCCTTCAGGCATATCACCTTTCTTAAAATCCATTCATATCATATTTGTATAATATGCAATTCATGTATTAAGTATAATAAATATACTTGTATCATTTGCATATGCATACATATAATTATTTGTGCATTTAAATCTCTATGGTCCTCTAAACCATTATCATGTGTTCCTTATGTGAGTTTTTATCTACTATGTTGTGGTTAGGAGCACATCATATAGAGGTCAAAAGTAGATAGATATGAAAATTTGATATAGAACAACGTAGTAACCCATATTTCATGCATTTATCTTATTGGTTGTTCAAACAACACATAGCACACAAGCTGAGGTAAACCTCGATAACACACAGGTTGCAAGAAACCATATCGTACACCGACGAGAGAGACAAACGTGTAGTCCCGCGCCCCGTCCTCTAATCTCTTAGCTCTGGAATATGATGCTAAGTATTAATACTCTATAAACCATTTCGGCATCTTCTGAAATGACTAATCCCTTGTAATTAACCCGATATTTGTCACTCGTTATTGTTCGGGTTGTTACTTAAAGTATACGAATCCGATTAGCTAGTTTATCCTCCAACGTTGTTAGTAATTAACTTGTTGTATAACCTATACAACCTTAGTGTTATACTCTTATCAATTACCTCCTTTAATCACATGTACATATATATACATATATACACTCATATAGATTTCATTTACTTGTTAATTTATTTGACCTTAAGTATCAATGGACTTAGGCCTTATAATTCCCATGTAGTTAATGAGTTGGTCAACTAGTTAATTTGGTCAATGAGGTCAACACACTAATTGGTCAACATAGTCAACACTTCTAAGGACCTTATAAATTCCTAGGTTTAGTTTCCTCTCCAATTAACAATCTTCTAACCATTAGTGTATTGGTTGATATATATACATCTTTAAACCTTATTTTAATGACTTGGGTTTATTTCCTAATCATTCTCACACATAATTACATTCCCAAATATTAGTATATAAGTCCACATATTCCAAGTATTCTTATTATTTCATGTGCATTATAACACTTCTTAAGTTCCTCCCAACTTAACATATACAGTAAGATCTTTATACTTAATGTATTATATGTAGTCCTCCTCATTATCCCAAAATGTACTCTTAGCTCTCATAATTCTCATCCATACTCCAATTTTGTTTAATACTACACTTTGCCACCAAATATTTTCCTAACTTTACAATTTCCTTCCAATCGTATATTTATCTTTTAACTTCAACTTCTAACTTAATTATTTCAAGGTTTTAATCTCAATCCTTCACATTATCAAACAACCCTTAATCTGCCCAATTTTGATTTTGACCATACACTTCTCATATTTATGGTTAACCCCTCATGACTTTCCTAAACTTTACAATTGACCACTAATTTTAATTATCTTTTAATTTCAATCCTTCAATAATTAATTCCAAATTCTCCCTCCAACTTTGGAAATCCTAAACAGACCCCTTATGTTCATTTTGATTTACAACCCAATCTTTCTCAATTTTATGGTTTTACCCCACAAGTTCTATAAACTTTCAAATATACTCTACTACTTACTTAACTTATATTTTCAATCATTTCTTTCTTAATTTTTTTGTCAACACCCTAATCCCTCCTAGGTTGACCATAATTACTCTGCCTTACCCCATATTTTTCAGAAATTACAATTTACACCCCAAAGTTTTTTTAACTTTACAATTACTCTCAAATCTTACTTTAACTTTTTTTTTATTTCTAACCCAACTTAAGCCTAACTTTCGGCTATGTTAACATTTAACACTCCAACTTTAGTCTATTTTCATTATCCAACATATCCATTAGTCTTGTAATTACTATATCATCATTAAATTACTCTTAAACACATTTTTAATCAATTTTGTCTCTAAACATTCCAAACACTTCCTAATTTTTGTAAGTATTTCATCACCCACATTTGAAGTGTTTTAATTATCCAAAATGATCTTATAATTTCATATTTTTACACCCAACATAATACTAATAAAACCTATGCTTTTAAAAGCATTAATATCACCAAAATGCTTTATAAACTAGCATTAACCTTTGGCCTTTATACAAACCACATTATAAGCGTTTAATACTCCAAGATAACCACAATATCATGTCATATTTTTGGACATATCACACCACATAACTCAATGTTTTGCTTATTTCATTTAACCACTTAAATTTAGTATAATTTAACACTTTAAACCTTCCAATCATTAGTGAACAAAACCAAGTATGTTTATGTTCTACCTGAGGTCAAATTAACTTATTCTTAAGCCCTTATTATTGGCCTTATTTAATTCTCAATATACATAACTTATAATACCAAAATAAGTTCAAGGTTTGAACATTAACCTTTACGTTCCATGGATAGATTTGCCCTTGAAATCTTCTCAAGTTTTTGGCCCTATAATACATAAGGGGGAACATTAAACCTTGTAAAAATCCAAGGGTTTAATGATAGATTTAAGTACTAGAGCTTACCCTTCCTAAGGTTGATTTTTGAGCTTTTCAACCTTGTTTCTGTTTGATTTTCAGCCAAGCACCCAAGAAGTTTTAAAGCTCCCATTTGGCCACATTAAGAAGGAAAAGGAAGGATCAAAGTTAGGGTCATTGGACTCCTTAACAGAAGAAGATCTAAGGCTTAAAGCTCAAAATGAACATTAAGGAGTAGAATTTACCTTAAACTCACAAGTGAAGATTTTTGTCTCTAAACTTTTGGCCACCTTAGGGAAAATAGGTAGAAGCTTAGATGTTGTGCAGATCTAAAGATAGAAGGAAGTTTAAGCACTTGGAAACTCTAGTTTCAAGCTTACCTTTGTGATTGAAGTCTACCATTGTCTAGAGTTACTTTCCTTGGAATTTTTTTCAGCCAACATGAAGATGGAGGAGCACAAGATTTACATGATAAGAAGTGAATAAAATGATCTAGGAAAGGTTGATTTTTGGACCTCCAAAATCAAAGGGATGACTTAGAGTTTTAAAGCACCTTTCTTACCTTTAGCTTGGTTGTACTTGGCTAGAGACTGCCATGGTTTTATTTTTGATTTTGGCCCTTCAAAAGTTGTAGAATTTCAGCCAGCACAAGAGGAGATTGTTTTTGTGTTCTCCTTCCTTGCTTGTAGGTGAAAAGATGAAGAAGATCAGGTATATCAAGTGTTACTTTATCTAGCTTTTGAGTTCTTCCCATGGGAGCAACAATGGAGATTGAAGATGAAGAACTGAGCCAAGGAAGAAGAAGAAGAAGAAGAAGAAGAAGAAGAAGCAGCATCAGCTCGACAGCCTTGGGAGAGAGGGAAGGAGTGTGTGAGGGAGTTGGTGGGTTTAAGTTCCCAAGGTAGAAAAGAAGTAAAGTTGGATTTTATGACTTAAAGCATTTCCCTCCAAAGCAAGTGTTAACTTTTGTGGATTCTTTTCTCTATATTGAAACCGGCCATGGAAGATATTTTGGGGTTGGTTTTGTCATCCCGTGTCTTATAATATTATGGACTTACAGGTTGTACATTTGGACTAGTTTCACGTGTTAGATTGTAACTTGTGTAGTTACTTTGTCCTAAGGTGTATTCCTTTGTGTTTAGGTGTATTCCTTTGTGTTATGAGTGATTAGTATAATTTACTATTCATTGTGACTATATAATGTTACATAATCCTCTCACATGATTTGTGATTTGTCCTAAGGTGTATTGATATGTTACATATTACATCAACTTTATTAATTGAATTCTCCTTATAATTACTCCCTATTTAGTCCAATTTTTCATGTGAGGTTTAATAATCTCTTTGGACTATATATATTTATGTGTATAAAATATATAGGGGTTCCATAATTCCTTAACGAATTAGCCTCATTAGCCTCTATAGTTCATTAATTAATCCTTTATTATTATATAATATTTAGGGGTATTTCATAAAAGTAAATTAAAATATTGAAAAAGGTAAATATTTCCTATATTTTTTAAAATTATTTGATACCATAAAAAAATAATATATTGTTTTAAAGACATAATGTGTACCAATTTTTCTACCTATTTATACTAATTAAGTAGCATAATTTATACCAATTAAGTACCATACATTATTTAAATTATTTTTATATCAATTTAAATTATTATTTTTTATTTTTAAACAATATTCAGAAAAATTTATTTTTAAAATTGGTATATTCTTTTTTACATATAAATATATGACATATATTTTTTAAAAAAAAAAAAAATTATTGGTAGAAAAAAAATTTAAAAATGTTTGGTTGAAATTATGGTACTTAATTGGTATAAATATAATACTTAATTGGTAGAAAATTTGGTATAAATTATGTCTTTAAAACACTATATTCTTTTTTATGGTATTGAATAATTTCAAAAGAAATCTAAGAAATATTTACTTTTTTAATATTTTAATATATTTTTTTTTATATTTTCAATTTTATAATATTTTATAACATTTAAAATATTTTTATAGTTTCTCTATATTTTATAGTATTTTGAACTTTGTGATTTTTTACACTTAGCGGCATATTATAAATTGAAAAGTAGTTTGTTAACTAGTAGGGGTATTTTTGTCTTTTTTCCTTGGTCGATGGTACAGTGCATTTCATGGACTTTTGCAAAAATGTAGGACCATTTTGTGACTTCTTTTTTAGGGGTTTCATACCAAAAAATATAGTGACATTTCATGAAATTTCCCAAAACAATCTCTAATCTCATGATTCATATTTACTCGAATTTACATTTTATCGGATTTCTCGCCTTTGGAGATCATGTGACATACTTCAGTGGATAGCTCCTTAAGACTTTATTTTTGATTTAGTACTTAAGTTTTTCTACCTTGGTAGGGCCTTCATTCTCTTTCATTGAAATGCTACTTTTAATGGCATATCTTTTTTACATAAACTTTTTTCCAAACACTTTAAAAAATACAAAAATCCTTAAAACGGATAAAATCATGAAAACAACTCTTAACCCCCAAAACATTATGATAGTCATCAATCCATTGAAATAACCAAAATATCTTTTAGTTCACAAACACATTCCAAAACTTTTTGAAAAGACCGAAACATCTTTATTCTTCAAGATATCTCTAAAAAACTATATTAAATCTCTAATTCCACTTGAAATCTAAAATCCATTCAAACTAGTTCCAATCCCAACAAACTCTCATATCTTTTACCCTAATCTCACACTCTAAAGTCTCTCTAATTTGCTTTGAACTGAACTCTCAGCATCATCTTCACAAAAACATTCTACCACCTAGTTTGTCATTCATTTTTTTCTATTCCCACCTAGCCTTTTAACAAACCTCCTTAACTCAAAGTTGTGAAAGATTTGGATTCTGACAATGGAAGACTGAGGTACCCTGTAGTGTCACCTAAGGTCGTGGTTGATGTCATTTCTAATATTTGGTTTCTTTTATCAAATGTTACATTTTCTTCTGAAGAAAAAATAGACTTCAATACTATTGTCCTTGCAAAGCGCAGTTGAGGAGTTCTATGGGGGTTACTATCAAGGAGGTTGTTGAAGTTCAATATCAACTAAATAAAATATCTCCTTGCAATGCTTTTGCTAAAGGGAAGGACGTCCAGGTGGAAAAGGTTGTTGCTATTGATAGTGATGAGGAAAATTCTGGTCCTTTTGTTGCTATAGAAGAGGGGCTCCAGGCTCCCGCAATTGCTTCCAAGAGCGACCCTTTAGACGCTATTCCTTTTAGAGAAGTTAAGCCTTCTTTCCCTACCATTGTCAAAATTAGGGAATATACTTAGGGACTTACCTCCCCTGCTAAGGATACTCCGACTTCTACAGAAAGAGATTCCCCCGCTTTTATGGATAATGAGAGGTATCCTCACCCATATAAGAATGAGCTCGTTCTTCACTCCAATCAATGTGGGAGGTAAACCTCAAGGGTATTACACTTCACCCCCTTGGAGCCTAGCACCCCCACGGGCCACCAGCGCACCAACTGAGTCTACCTTTGATACCAACTATAACAGCCAAGTTTCTCACTGTTGTGATATTGTCCGCTTTCCCACTGTTGTGATATTGTCCATTTTTCCACTATTGTGATATTGTCCGCTTTTCCGCAACTCACGTTTTGTATATGATACCCCTGGGGTTTACCTTCCACTTCGATTGAAGTGGAGAATGAAACACTCCCTATATGGGTGGAGATACCTATCCTTGTTGTGAGGTCTTTTTAGTGGGAACGGCCCCTCAAAAACAAAACAGTGAGCTGCTGTAAATCGGACAATATCACAACAGTGGGATACCGGTCTGTTACAGTTGATATTAGAGCTGGACCCAGGTTGGTGTGACCGTATCCCGCGAGTGTATGAATGAGCCAAGGAGCCAAACACATACAATGAAGAAAAGGGTAAGCACAAATCATGAGGCCTTTTGAGTGAGAAGGGACACCTCGAAAACAAAACCGTGAGCTGCGTCAATGCGGAAAATATCACAACATTGGGACACTGGGCTGATACAAGGTGAGTCATAGATGAAAGGTTCTCGAAGCTAAGGGAGTTGCGGCAAAGCGAACAATATCACAATAGTCGAACCACATCGCCATCGGTTGCTACAATAATCAGAGAGACAACATGAGTGAAAGATGTAGTAGATAGAAATGGGTATACTAACCATGGTGCAAGGATGTGACTCTCAACGATCCGCAATCTAAGTTGAGTATGGTGCCCTGTATTCGCTGCTTACCTGCGTAAAATGGAAGAGAAACTAAACCCTAAATGGAAACCTTATAAAAAGAGATAGGTCTCTAGGGAGAACAACAGGAAGAGAGAAACCAACAAGCAGGCCGAGCCTGATAGACTACCTAAGTGTGATGTAACATCAAACTCAGTAAAAAAAAAGTAAATGTGGCCCAACATTAAAACCATATTATGGCCTGGGCTCAAAATTAATTTTCTCAATTAGGTCCTTCTCTTTCTTCTCTTTTCCTATTTTCGGGTGAGCCCTTTTCTTTTCTACTGACTTGAAACGTGCAACAACGTAGATGGGTTGGAAATACTTTATTTGTGAAAAAAATCTCTAATCTCTTGATTCATATTTACTTGAATTCACATTTTCTCAGTTTCTCGCCTTTGGAGATCTTGAGACGTAATTAAAGTTTTATTGGTGACAGTTGATAGCTTCTAAAAACCTCATTTTTGGTATTAATACCTCCCCCATAACTATGGAAGCCAACATAGGAATTTGATTTAGTACTTAAGTTTGTCTACCTCGGAGGGCAGATGTAACTTATTACTTTTTCTTTTTTGCAAATTTGTTCAACATAATTATCTTTCTTGAAAATGCCACTTTCAGTCGCATATCTTCTTTACATAAATTTTATTCCAGACACTCTAAAAAGACAAACATCCTCAAATCGGATAAAATCATCAAAACAACTCTTAACCCCCCCAAAAAATACTCTAATACCCATCAATCCTTTAAATTGATTAAATACCTTTTAGTCCATAAATATGTTCCAAATTCTTCAAAAGACTGAAACATCTTCATTCTTCAAGGTACCTCTCCAAACTCTATTAAATCCCTAATTCCACTTGAAATATAAAATCCATTCAAACTAGTTCCAATCCTAGAAACCCTTATCTCTTTCGCACTAATCTCACACACTCTAAAGTCTCTCAAATTTCCTTCAAACTCTCGGCATCGGCTTGGCAAAAATTCCTGCCACCTAGTCTGTCATTCTTCCTTCCGTTCCCACATGGCCTCTTAGCGAATCTATTTAACTTAGGGTTTTGAAAGATTGGATTCTGACAATGGGAGTCATCTGAGGTCATGGTTGTTGTCACTTCTAAGGGGCGTAACCTAAAGCAAACCCCACATAATCTTTTGGTTCGATTAGAAAACTCATCCATCGACATTTCTTAATAGTCAATCTTAAAGTTCTTTAGAGCCTTAATTTTCCTTCCTAGCTAGTTTTACGTTAAACCACGTGGTGACTCTTGGTCTTTTTCTGCCTCTACATAAGTTTGTGTGGGGACCATTGAGACAAAATAGGCTTATAAGTCATTTCTCATTAATATCAATTTGGTAAAGTCGAACGCTTAGTAGGTCTTGAGGGATGTTAGGATGAAGGTTTGAGTTTCGACCCTTTACTACAGGATACAAGCCACAATCATAGTTTTCCCCCCTCATGCCAAAAAGCACTCTTCACAGTAGCGAAACTCAATTCGACAACTAAGTTATCAAGGTTTGAATGTTCAATTGTTGATTCTAACACCATGTTGATATAACAGTAGCTTTAAGTTGTTAATTGACATTCATTTACTTAATTCTATTTTATTAACCCTTTTGTTTAGTTATTTTTACAACATTTTTTTGTATTTATATTAGAATATAGTGTTTTGTTGTTGTAACTATTTTAGTTGACTTATTCAGAAAACTCTTAAGTTAGTTATGTGTGTTATATTTATCAAATCATATACCATATAAGATTAAGAAATACAAACCAATCCAGCTTGAACTTGGTTATGATATAACCAAATTTTTTGTTTGAGGTAGAAAGGAGCACTAAAATTTCATGAAATGCCACTATATTTTTGGCTAATTCATGAAATGCCACTAAAAAAAAGAAAGTCACGAAATGCCACTATATTTTCCAAAAGTCCATGAAATGCCACTATGTCATTGACCAGAAGCAAAAAAGACAAAAATACCCTACTAGTTAACAAAGTACTTTTGAAGTTCACAATATGCCCCTGAGTGTTAAAAAATTCACAAAAAAATCAAAATACTATAAAATATGGATAACTATAAAATATATTTAAAATATTATAAAATTATAAAAAATATATTAAATATCATAAAACATTGAAAAAAGTAAATATTGCTTAGATTTTTTTCCAAAATTATTTAGTACCATAAAAAGAATACAGAGTTATAAATACATAATTTATACTAATTTTCTACAAATTTAGACAAATATAGTACCATAATTTATACCAATTAATTACCATATTTTATACCAATTAATTACCATAATTTTAACCATTTTTAAATTATTTTTTTCTACCAATCTAAATTTGTAACAATATTAGTATAAATTATGTGTTAAATATATTCTTATAGTTATCTATATTTTTATGATATTTTGATTTTTTTTGTGAATTTTTAACACTTAGGGGCGTATTATGAACTTTAAAATTACTTTGTTAACTAGTAGGGGTATTTTTATCTTTTTTGCTTTTGGTCAATGACATAGTGGCATTTCATGGACTTTTACAAAAATATAATGGCGTTTCGTGACTTTCTTTTCTTTTAGTGACATTTCATGAATTAGCCAAAAATATAGTGGCATTTCATGAAATTTCCCTTAATTATATATATAAAAAGATTATATATTTTAAATACTCATTAAATTTTTTTCCTAACACGCTATAGTACTTCAAATACGTCACTTTACCTTTTTATTTTACATGTTGTGCTTTTGGATTGAGCTTGTGTTCTACCTGAACCCTGCCCGTGTAGTTAGTATTTATTGAACTAATCTACATCCGACTTAAAAAGTAGGTTGGATTAAAATTTGACTATGGAAACTTGTCCCATACACAAATTTTTAGGATTAATGTCAGGTCCATGTAAGGTCTACATCATTAAGCTAGACAATTCTGCGTCTTCTCTTTCCTTCTTACACCACACAAGCATGATGACTCGGGTTTCGAGATGACTGCCCTCACGTTTCCATCTTTTCATTGTTTGTTTTCCTTGTTGTTTCCCTTCCCGGTTTTCTTAAGACCGGTTTTCCTTCCACTCTCATTCCTCTCTAAATGTAGGTTTAGCTCCAATTAGGCTATCCTGAATCTTGCATGCAAATAATTACTAGTAGCTTCACTTGTAAGCTTTGCCTTCTATTAGTACTAAACCCTTCTTTGCTTTTTTACTTCTAGGTTTTATCTCACTGTTTTCGTTTGCATGTTAATTTTCATCATCGGTTAGAAACTCAACCTCTATCTTCTTCTCCCGCTTCTTTTATGTTTATTGTCTTTCGTTTCTTTCCCTGCTCTTTCTATGTCTCCCTATGTCTACTATGGCTGATAAAGGAAAATCGGTGGATGATCTTTATGTGATATGTGGGCGACTGACTTTTATGACTGAAGAGGAACTTTGCATGGAGGTGGATGATATGCTTGAGTTGCCGATCCATATTTTGTATGATCGTTGCTTGATTGGCCAACTGTTACTTGTATGTAGTATTGATATCTGTGTGATGAAGGATACGTTAGGCAAAGTTTGGAATTGTGAGAAGGATTTGATCGTCTGTCCTCTTAGTGGTGGCCTCTTCTTATTTAAGTTTAATGACGAGAAGAGGTTGCATGCTGTTTTAGGGCGAGGGCCGTGGACAAGTAACGAATGTTTCTTAGCTTTGTGTGAAGTTGATCGCTCAAAGGTGTCGGCTGAGCATGATTTTCACTAGGTTCCATTTTGGGATCACGGGCATGAAGTGCCTTTCATGTTTTACTCTCGGGATTTTACTCAACGAGTTGGAAATCACATTAGATATTTCATGGATTACCCAGATGATGATCAGCAGGGTCAAGAGGGTTTCATGCGCATCCAGGTTAAGTTTGATATTTCTAGTCGATATTAAGGTGTGTCTCTTTGTCTGTTAGCGGAGTTAGTACTATTTTCCGATTAATGTATGAACTCTTTGTAATACCCCAAAATTTTAAACTGTGATTAGGTCCTTACTTAACTGTAAACCTTAGGAAACCCTAATTTCTAAGAATGGAGAAGGTTCTAATTAGTTGGTAGTGCATGGTGAACATTAGAAACCCTAGTTTCCCAGAAATCACCCACCCGGTAAACCCTAGTTTCTCGGGATTCCTGAAATTCCTGGAAATTACTAAATTCCTCAGGAACCGAGAGTGGTTATCAACCTTAGGAAGTGTGTTAGATACTTTTGTGAGTGTTGAGGTAAGAAAAATCATACCTTTCTTTCTTTAATATATGACAATCTAGTTATGTTTTTCAGTATTTAGTGGTTCTGGGCAAACGAGGCTTCGGAAGAGCCCTGAAAATAACCCGAGAAAATTCCTGAAACTTGATAACCCATACTAGTATTAAATTACCTACATATCTAGCCTTAATACCCATTGAGAGATCAAGCCAATCAAGGCCTTAAGGGGGGCAAAAATATCACCTAGAAAATATCTAGGTTACTATTCATAACCTCCTTACTATTCCTAACCTCCTTACTATTTGCCTTTGATTACAAATGCAACTTGCTCCCTCGTTATCCTAATGAAGGCGGTTACATATCAAGGGATGGGATTAATTTTGGACACTTGTCACAAATCAAAGGCTTAGGAGAATTCTAGAAGTAATCATTACAAGTTTAAAGATAAGGATGGAAACTAGTATAAATAAGGGGGGGGGGGGGGGCAAAATCGGCCATGGGGGAAGAGCAAGAGTGGCCATTCTTCTTCACTTATCCTGTCACTCTCAAGCTAGGAAATACCATAGGAGCTTAGGCAACAACACTCCTCCATTAGAAACACAAATTTAAGGTAGAAATTTAGCTAAAATCAAGGAAAAATGCAAGTTCAAGGAGAAGAGGCCATACTCCAAGGTGGGCGACCTTGTTAGAGGATATTTTGGGTTCAATCATCATCTAATAAAGGTATAAGAACACCAAAATGGCTAGGAGAGGACAGGTGACATCTATGCACATCAATTCTTCCATTAAAGCTTATTTTCTTTCTTAAATCTCTTTACTAGGTTACCTACGAATCCCTTCTCCTATTTTCCAAAAATTTTAACAGTAAACTTAGGATGAAGACTTCGTGATTATCTCAGAAAATCAAGTCGAAATAATCTTGGGAAGTAGGAAAATCCTAAGGAACTTTGAAAATGGGGGAAAATGAGCTTTAAGCTTTAGGATCTTGTTAGGTGGGTTACCGATATGGTTTTGAGCTGAAAGTTTTATCCTTGTCTTGGAAATATAACATATGATTGTGGTTGAAAAATTAAGTCAAAAGGAGTTATTTAAGTCGATTAGACATGACGAGGAAGCTAGAAATGAGAAAATGTGTTTTAAGCATTTTGGAGTAGTTAAATGGGTTCCCGAACTGATTTTGAGGAGGAACCTTTGTTATATATTTAGGAACGTGGTTAAAAATTTAGGTCGAAACGCCTATGGGAAGATACTTAAGTTGGTAAGAAGTGATTTTGGTCAAAAGTGAGTTTTTAAGCTTTCTAAGGTGGTTTCTTGGAATTGTTTGATTCTCTGATTTAGTGAAGCTTAAATGGTCTTGTTATGATGTTAACAAGGTTACTTAACAAGTGTGTGAACTTGATATGTGAATTGCTACTTGTGTTTAAATTTGTTTATGATAATTACTCATGGTTTGCAAGTGTGCTTAAGGATGATCTCTTATGGTGGTGGTGGCAAGTATTGTGATGTTGATAATATGGTTATCATAAGGCTATGCCTCTTGTGAGAGCCTTTCAAGGCCAAGCCGAGATTCAGGCAACAATATAAGCTCCTACTAATGAATCGGAGCTGCCACTATGATCTACTCCTATTGGGCATAAGTTTTCAATAGGGGGTGTGCACACTTAAGGACATAGGGTGGGTGGGTGGGTGGTGGTGAACTTCATTTGGAATTTCTTGTGTATGATATTATTTATCTCTTGGTGGTTCTTGGTACAGTTAAATAACGTGTGATTATTTTCTGAACTACTATGCCCTATGATTGTTATTATTACTTGCAAGCAAAGGTTTTAAAGATAAAATGAGTTTTACGGGGTGTGGTAGTGTTACTTAGTTTTTTACTGATTTTATTTGTTCGCATTCTCTTGTGTGTATATAAATTCTGTGAGTATAGGGTAACTGGGATGGTCTTCTCTTTTGCATTGAGGATGAGACCACCGACACCTTCTACATATTTATGTTTGTCACCTACCGTAGATACCTTCAGCCTGGGGTCACCGAAATAGTGTTCGAGGAATGAAATAAGAAGATACAGGGATTCAGGCACCCGGAACGGCACCAAGCATTCTATTACTCATGATGTTACCACTATTTATGAGTATATGGACGTTGTCCCTGTTAGATGCTAGATATGTAATGGTCTTTTGACACCCCTTTATATTTTGGTGTAAAATAGGAGTAGGAGCTAACTTGGCAGTTGGCTGGGAAGGGGTTATTTTGGTACTAAGGTGTATGTGACGAGTTGGTTGTGTCACTCTTTTGGTAATAGAATAGCGATGTAAGATAAGCTAACGTAGGGGTGGTGGTGGTATGTAGCCTTACACTTGCTGGCACTTAGTAAGTGTGGCGGTAACCCCCGGTGGTAGAAGTAAGGAACCTTTTGTAAAAGCTGACGAATGTATAATATAAGCTGATGTTAGTTATGTTGTTGTTTCGGTTATCACGTGTCTCAAAGAGAAAAAAGAATGGCTAAGTATAGTGGTGGTGGTAAACCGGGGAGTTACAGAGTGGTATCAAAGCTATAGGTTGGTTGGAGGGAAAATTAGACTTGTTAAGGACACAGGTGACCCAGGCCTAGGTTTAGGAGTCTAGGCAGAACTATGTGGTTCTGAAAATATGTTTTGCTATGATATTTGTGTTGTGTGATTTGTTGGTTTAAGTTAACTATTTATAGTATCATGATTAACATATCTATGTGTAGAATAATGGAGAGGGGAGAGGACAGATGGATGAACTAAGAGAGTTAACACTGAGCATGGGAAGAATCTTGGAGCAGCATGAGGCTAGAGCTGAAACACCAAAGGATTTCTCCCGAAGGATAGCAGCTATGAAACCAAGTACTTATTTGGGAGAAGAAGATCCAGTGATTCTGGAGGAATGAATCAGAGAGTTTGATCAAAATATTTGATATCATAGATTGCCCTGAAGAAAATAAGGTAAGTGGGCCTGTATTTTATTTAAAAGAGAAGTTGATTTGTGGTGGACTGTGGAGGAGGAAAGACTTAGGGGAAATCCTGGTTTCGGTTGGACATGCTGAAGGGTGCAATGAGGAAAAGATTTTATCCGGAGCATGTAAGGTTGCAAAAATATCAGGAATTTACTGGATTGAGGCAACGAACAGATGATGTTTAAACTTATCATGCTAAGTTCGTGGAGCTTGCTAGATTTGCTCCGCATGTGGTACCAGATGTGGCTGCTAAAGTTCAACGTTTCTTGGAGGGTTAAACTGGGATTTACAAGAAGCTCTGAGTATAATACCTATAGTACTTTACAAGAGGCATATGATAAAGCTGCTAATCTTTATAGAGTACAACAGAGGAGGAAGGAAGTACAAACGGGGCAGAAAAGGAGAATGGAGTCACGTAATGCTGGAAGTTTTGATAAGAGGACTAAAGTAGAAGTTAAACCAAGTGGGGAAGCCAGGCAAAATTACTCTGGACGGCGATTCAACGAAAAAGAAACTAGATACTTTTATTGCAAGATATGTGAAAAGAACCATCCAAGTGAAGATTATGAAGGAAGGTTGGTGAAGTGTTTTAATTGCCGAAGGTTAGGACATATGGCCTATGAGTGTAGGGTGAGAAGGATGGAAGGAGGTACTAATCAAGTAGTCAGACCTGCTACAACTAGGAATTTCAACAACTAGAATAGTCGTGAAAACCAAGGCGGAGTACAACAGAATAATCAAAATGGACAGAGGAATAATTATAATGGCCCAAGAGGTGACATGGGTGGATAAGGAAATAATCAGGGGAAGCAAATACAATATGGGAGTGGAAGTACTCAGGGAGGAAGCTATAAAAATCAAGGATATATCAACGTAATCAGCAAGACGGAGGCTGAAGCTCAACAAGAAGGGGACATCATTATAGGTACTTTTCCAATTCTTTAAACTAGTGCTAAAGTATTGTTTGATTCTAGTGCAGCCTGTTCTTTTGTATCCTCGGAATTTTTGAAAAAGTAGGGGTTGTCCCCGATATAGAAGTTGAAATTTCTGTTTCTACACCTACGGGAAGAGTGGTAGGGTGCACTAGAAAGATGGAAGGAGTAAAATAACCACAAAGGGTAGAGAATTCTAGATGGATATGATAAAGTTTGATTTAAAAGATTTCAATATAATCTTGGGGATGGATTGGTTGAGTAAACACAAGGGACACATTGATTGTGAAAACAAAAGATTAGCTTATGTGGGAAGAAAGGGAGAGAGTGTCATACACATGTGAAGGAGCTAAACAAAGGATAAAGGTCATATCTGCCTTAAAATTCTTAAAGGAGTTACGAAAAGGAGAGCAAGCTTTTATGTGTTATGTTCAAGAGGAAAAATCGGCGCTAAAGCAGAAGACATCCGCCCTAGAGGATTTGCCGGTGGTCAGGGAGTTTCCGGATGTTTTTCCAGAAGAAATTCCCGGACTTCCACCCGACCGTGAGATTGAGTTTACTATTGACTTAGTACCAGGGACAACACCAATTTCGAAGCATCCTTATAGGATGGCCCCGAATGAGATGAAGGAGCTAAAGAAACAGTTGGAGGAACTTTTGGAAAAAGGATACATTCGACCGAGTGCTTCTCCGTGGGGAGCCCCAGTATTGTTTGTAAGGAAGAAGGATGAAAGTTTACGCCTTTGCATTGATTATAGGGAATTGAATAACGTCACAATCAAGAATAACTGCCCTTTACTTAGGATTGATGACTTGTTCGATCAACTACAAGGAGCTAAAGTATTTTCTAAGATTCATTTAAGATCAGGCTATCATCAGTTAAAGATAGCAGATAAGGATATACCAAAGACAGCCTTTCGAACAAGGTATGATCACTTTGAGTATGTGGTTATGCCATTTGGGCTAACAAATGCACCGGCAGTATTTATGGATTTAATGATCGGGTTTTCAGTCAATTCCTTGATAAGTTTGTAGTGGTATTTATTGATGACATATTAGTGTACTCGAAGGATGAGGAACAACATGCTGATCATTTGCGACAAGTTCTACAGTTTTTAAGGGAGAAGAAAATGTACGCCAAATTATCTAAGTGTGATTTTTGGCTCAAGGAAGTATCATTTCTAGGTCATGTTGTAACCGGAGATGGAATTTCGGTTGATCCAGCTAAAATTCAGGCTGTTAAGGATTGGCCCAGGCCAACGAATGTTCGAGAAGTTCGAAGTTTTCTTGGGTTAGCTGGGTATTATAGGAAGTTTGTTCAAGATTTCGCTAAAATTACGAGACCGCTTACAAATTTGATGAAAAAGGAAGTGCGTTATAAGTGGGATGAAGATTGTGAAAAAGCTTTTCAGATTTTGAAGGAGAAGTTAACACAACACCAATTCTTACACTACCCTGTGGTATATAAGGTTTCGAAGTATATAGTGATGTGTCTAAATATGGATTAGGATGTGTGTTGATGCAAAATGGCAAGGTTATTGCCTATGCTTCCCGACAGTTGAAAAGCTATGAGACAAGGTACCCTACCCATGATTTGGAACTTGCAGCTGTAGTTTTTGCCTTGAAAATTTGGAGGCATTATCTATTTGGAACTTATTGTAAAATTTACACGGATCATAAAAGCTGGAAATATATTTTCACTCAAAAAGAGCTTAATAAGAGGCAAAGGAGATGGTTGGAACTTATTAAGATTATGACCTGAAGATCTTATATCACGAAGGCAAAGCCAATGTGGTGGCAGACGCCTTAATTCGGAAGAGGAGTCACAAAGGAGAAGCTAATTGGATATTACATGATGAATTGGTACAAGATTTCAAAAGGTTGAACCTCGAGGTGGTAACAACGAGAGAGGTGGATAGAGAAATTTTGGCTAGTATGAACGTATTCCTCGACATTTACAGGGAAATTTTACATTACCAGCAAGAGGATGAGAAACTACAAAAAATAAAGGAAAAGTGGAAAAAGGAGAAGCCCCAGATTTAAGATTTATGACGATGGTAGTTTGAGATTTCGTGGGAGATGGTGTGTACCAGATTCATGTGGCGATATTAAAAGGAAGTTGATGCAGGAAGCTCATAACTCTGCTTATTCCATACATCCGGGAGGAAACAAGTTGTATAAAGATTTGAAGAAATTTTTTGGTGGCCAAGCATGAAGAAGGAGATAGCCGGACATGTGTTGAAGTGCTTACATGTCAAAAGGTTAAATTCGAGCACAAGAAGATAAGGGGCATGCTGCAACCATTGGATATACCCATGTGGAAATGAGATTCGATATCTATGGACTTTATAGTGGGATTGCCACCGACCAGAGTAGGGATGGATCAGATTTGGGTAATTGTAGATTGATTGACTAAGACTACTAGATTGATTCCAATGAAAAGTACTTGGTCTATGGAACAGCTAGTGGAAGCGTATATTATGAATGTGGTTAAATATCATGGAGTTCCAGTAGAAATATTTCGGATAGAGATTCCAGGTTTATCTCAAGATTTTGGCAGCAATTCCAAAAGGCCATGGGAACAAAATTGAACCTTAGTACAACAACTACCACCCAGAGATTGATGGGCAGACGGAAATAACTATCCAAACCTTGGAAGATATGTCGGGCTTGTGCGATGGATTATCAAGGGTCATGGAGTGACAAGCTGCATTTGATTGAATTTCTTATAACAACAATTATCACTCAAGTATCCACATGACCCCGTATGAAGCTTTATATGGTAGGAAGTGTCGTACTCCGCTATGTTGGAATGATACTCGGGAGCCAGTCATGATAGGGCCCGAGTTAACAGAGGAGATGGCTCAGTAGGTTAAGAATATCCGGCAAAGATTGAAAGCCGTGCAAGATAGGCAAAAGTCTTATGCTGATTTACATAGAAGGCCAGTTGAATTCAATGTGGGAGAAAAGGTATTCCTGAAGGTTTCACCCACTAAGAGCGTGGTACGATTTGGCAAAAAGGGAAAACTTGCTCCTAAGTATATCGGTCTGTATGAAGTGTTGGAGAAAGTTGGAAATTTAGCTTACCGATTAGCCTTGCCAATGAATTTGGATAGGGTCCATAATGTGTTCCACGTATCACAATTGAAACGGTATGTTCCGGACGAGTCACATGTGTTGCAACTGAACAAAGTGGAAGTTGCGCCCAATTTGACTTATGAAGAACATCCAATTAAAATTTTGGATCATAAAACAAGGGTGACCTGAGGGAAATCTGTAGATTTGGTTAAAGTTTTATGGACTCATCATGGAGTTCAAGAAGCTACGTGGGAACTAGAAAGCAAGATGAGAGATCAACATCCAGGACTCTTTGATTAAGGTTAGCAATTAAAGTTTCAGGAGAAACTTTTCTTTTAAGGGGGAGGAACATATAATAGTTGGTGAGTACTTGTTTGTGAGTGTTTATTGGTTTTGGTTGGTAATACTTGGATGATTATTCTATGTTAAAAGTGTTGTTTCCTTAATGATTTGATTTAAGTCATATCACCACATTTGTGAATGGTTATGGTATTCAAGATTTTGGGTGTTTTATGCTGAATCATTTGTGGTTGATGGAGCTAACTGAGGGTTATTATGTGGAGGATTGTTTTAATTTCTTAGGTATGTAGATGTATTGTTATTGTATGATGAATTGAGCTTCAGGGACGAAGCTTTGTTTAAGGGGGGGGGGGGGGGGGGGGATGATGTATAATACCCCGAATTTTTAAACTGTGATTAGGGCCTTACTTAACTATAAACTTAGAAACCCTAATTTCTAAGGATGGAGAAGGTTCTAATTAGTTCGTAGTGCAAGGTGAACATTAGAAACCTTAGTTTCCCCAGAAATCACCACCTGTAAACCCTAGTTCTCGGGATTCCTGAATTCCCGGAAATTACTAAATTCCTCAGGAACTGAGAGTGGTTATCAACCTTAGGAAGTGTGTTAGATACTTTGAGAGTGTTTGAGGTAAGAAACAATCATACCTTCCTTTCTTTCTTTAATATAAGACAATATAGTTACATTTTTCAGTACTTAGTTGGTTCTGGCAAACGAGGCTTCGGAAAGCCTTGAAATAACCCGAGAAATTCCTGAACTTGATAACCCATACTAGTATTAACTACCTACATATCTTGCCTTAATACCCATGAAGATATAAAGCCAATCAAGCTTAGGGGGGGGGCGAAAATATCACCTAGAAAATATCTAGGTCACTATTCATACCCTCCTTACTATTCTTAACCTCCTTACTATTTGCCATTGATTACATGTAACACCCCTAATACGCACATGATACTAAATGAAATCGCAGCGGAATTAAATAACTAACAGTAACTAACGCTTCGGTGCTACAACGCCGTCAACCACCCACGTGGTTGACAAGGCAGAATAAATACAATTGTACCGGTCTGATGATCAGACTCCCGAGCATGAAACTAAACCATAAATACATTATATACAATACCGAGTGTTTACATATACACCTCCACTGTTAAACATCACTGTAAACTGTCACAACCAAATCCAACAACGCCACGGGAGCACAGGCGCATCCCGGGCCAACATCCCAAAAGTATACAAAAGTAACCTGCACCCTAGGATCTAGAGCCACTCCGCTTCTTCGATCCTCATCCTGCAGTATAAGAAATATGGATCCCCCGAGGGGTCAGCAACCCTTGGCTGGTATGGCTAACGCGCAGCCCATCGGCTACCGGGATACGCGCAGCTACTTGTCATTATAACATGGCATTCAATTATATACATAGCATAACATAACATGGAGCATGGCATCAATAGTGCATAGCTCAACAACACATACACAGTGGATTTTCACTCCACGATAACAAACCACAAGGGTCAAATAACATAAGAGCCTAGAGAGTGATTCACTCTCATGTCAAGCTCGTTAAACACACTCATTACCGTTCTGTTAGACGAACGAGTAACTTAAGTCACAGATGGTTCGGATTTAGTGACCCGAACACACCACACAAACACAGGTTCCCACTAAACCGATCATAAGTCAGAATAGGTAAGCTTTGGAAGAAGCTAGCGGGAGATCGAACGCCAAATTAAGGTGAACAATCTTAACAACATAAGAGTCGAATCTGATTCAGATATCTACTCTTAACTTACATGCATGACCGGACAACCGGATTCCTCACTTCCCAGTTAACACTTGTTAGAAGTTCATAGTGGAACTTAACGACCAACACACAATAGTTGGTAAGACATTGTAGACACACACAAGGGAAAGTGAGTCACAACAACACATCACAATAGTATGAACAACTGTAAACTCATTACATGTTTAAATCTTATAACGTTGTAACACACAGAAAAACATACAACACACAAACCGGTGTAAACCGCTAGACAACAGACTGCAAGAAAACCATACCTTGGTCCTTGCCTCGTTTGGTTTCCTCCGTAGGTCACTCCTATACATATTCAAGAACGTCGGTTAATTAACTTACTTAACCTCCAAATTTACTAAGTGTTTAACATAATTGTATGACATGTTTTAATGTCTATCTTACCCTACTAGGTTACCTTCATTATACACCCTAGGGTTAACTACATAAGTCACATTCTTTTCTGTTTTTTTTTTTTTTTTTTTAAGTTTAGGTCCGACCGACCTTGCCGACCGAACTTACCCAAGTTCGGTCGATTCCAGAATACATTCGTAAAAATTTTCTACTCCGACCGAACTTACCAAGTTCGGTCCTATGTTCGGTCTTTTCCCGAGAGTTTCTTCCCTTTGTAAATTTAGCCCGACCGAACTTACCATGTCCGGTCCCTAAGTTCGGCCTTTTCCAGAGAGTTTCTCCCCTTTGTAAATTAGCCCGACCGAACTTACCATGTCCGGTCCCTAAGTTCGGCCTTTTCCAGTAACTCAATCCGTACTCAAAATACAGGCCCGACCGACCTTGCAAGTCCGGTCCCCAAGGTCGGTCTTTTCCAGAAGCCAATTCTCGCAGGGTAAACTGGGCTCGACCGAACTTGCAAGTTCGGTCGCAAGTTCGGTCTGCCCCAGACCTTTGTTTTCCTTGTCACATTCAACTCCAAACTTCACCCCATACAACCTAGTACCCCCCCTAACCTCATTTGGGCACTTCAAACACACCTTAACATCCTTAAAACTCATAAACTCATTATCTAATTCCTTAAACCTTTACTTATTTCTTCACAAAATTCCTAACACTTACAACATTTTACACTAGGTTTCTAAATGGTGTTTCTCACCTATGATAACTACTATCCCAAAATGTTTTCTCCTTATCTTAACATCATCTCCCAAGCATCATCTCTCACAACTAATTCCTTATATCCATCTTAAAATTCTCTTTCCAGTTCATACTTTCTCCTTAATTTACCAAAGTTTGCCTAAGTCTTTACCTAAGTCCCAAAATGACTTTGGTACATACTAAAATCTCAAGCTCATGCCTAAGTCCTTGTTACATCCTAAATCACCTTAATGCATGTTTCCTACACAAGAACAACACTTAACCATTTTAAATACTCCTTAACTTATCAAACTCATTTTAACACTTAGAACTTCACATTTGTTACCCAAATTTTGACATAGGTTCTCCTAGAACATTACTAACCCAAAACACATTGTTTTTACCAACAAACAACCAAAACACTAAAAATCCATCAAGTACTTATTATACACAAACTTCACTCACAAGGCACTACATCACAATATAGTGCACAATTTAAATTGCATGGCACTTAGGCCCTTAAATGACATGGCTCTTAGGCCCTTAAAATGCACAAATCATAAACACTGAATTTCCACAATATTTTTGCCTTTAACCTGCAAATACACTCAACAACACATATGCCTTTTACTAAGCTCTTGAGAACACTTTACTAAGTCATTCACCATTGGCTCTTTAGGTAGTTTTAATAAGCATTTATAAGCTCATTTCTCCTAAGGCATTAAAAACATTAGGTTAGTAGATTTACCTCTTTTGCAAAATAACTTCTTTCTTGTTTCCTTTAGAAAACCGATAGAGTACTTGATTCTTTGACAAGTTCTAAACAATATACAAACATTATAATGAGTATTCAAGCTATAAGCTCCATCTCATTGTAAACCCTAGTTTTACATTGTTTCAAAAACATTAATGTAGTTGTTTTACCTTGCTCTTTGAAGAGAGTTTGAATATCTAGCAAGAGAGGACTCCACCTAGTCCATGAAGAGTTGGAATGAAGCTAGAACAAAGTCACATAAAAAGCTCCTTCAATACATATTTTCGGACATGACAAAAACAAGGAGGAAAGGAAGTTTTTATTTGAGATTCCTTACCTAGAATCCAAGGAGAGTAAAATATGTAAAAACAAGCTCAAGCTCCTTCAATGGAGAAACTCCATGGCACCGAAATGGTTGTCTTGAAGTTTTGGAGAAGATAGAAATGAAGAGCTTGATGAGAGGAAGAGATTGTGGTGTTTGTTTTTGATTTGGACAAGTGAGCAAGGTTTTACAAGAGGTCAAAGCTTGTGTTTTAATGGTGGTAGTGGTTCTATCGTGAGAGAACAAAAGAAAGGAAGAGAGAGGTGGGAAACCGTGTGAGCAAGGAAAGGAAATGAGAGAATGGATAGAATTTGCTTTATGAAGATATTTTATACTTAATAAAGTAAAAAGGTACTTAAGTAGTCTATTTATTTCTTAACAGCTAACAAAGGTGGTGTGTCACCAACCTTAAAAACCGGCCCCAAATAGTAGTAGGAGGGTAATATAGTCTTTGTTTGTCAATTTAAATACTTATACAAACATATGTTACAAAATAGCTTATAAAAGTTACTATTCATAAAACAAGGCACATAGAAGTGAAATTTTTGATTTCCCACTAATATAGACACCCAAATGTGATATTATATAGTACACATATATATTTAAGAGTAATGATGGACATCTAGCCATTCAAAACTCATTTACAAGACAATTTTTCAAAAATGTGCTTTAAGACTCCTTAAAGCACATTTTGTGTTTAAACTTGTTTTCAAGCTTGGTTTTCTTTGGTAATTGATTTAATATGTTCATTAGTGTATAAATGAGGTCTTGGTAAGTTCATTAGGTCTTAACCAAGTTTATCCCAAGCTTAGAGCACATTTTGGCTCTTATTGACTTTAAAGCACATTTTGTGTTTCCTTTTGTTTAAATTTGTTTACTAATGTTTCTAAGACTCTTTTTAGTCTTAATACACCATATTTAAGTGTTTAAACAATATATTAAGGTTTGGGGTATTTCAATCTACCCCCCTTAAAAGAACTTTGTCCTCAAAGTTCATACTTCCACATATCCTAATATTAGAACACGGGAACACTTATAAACAATACTTCCATACATTACTAACAACACACTTACATAACATTGGACTCCAGGTCCATACAACATAACATAACATTGGACACAAGGTCCATACAACATTATCCACATCATTCAGACACAACGGTCTGTAACATAACAACATAACATAGACGATGTATTCAAATACACGTCGTACACACATAACCGAAACGGCTCTACCCCCCTTAAAAAGGGTACGCCCCGTACCCTATACACATAAGTACTAAGAAGTAAAACAATGACGGGTACTTCGCCTTCATCTTATCTTCCAGCTCCCAAGTGGCCTCCTCAACGTCCTGGTTAGACCAAAGAACTTTCACCAGTCTCACGGACTTATGGCGAGTGTCTCGAGTCTTAGCATCCAGAATCCGTACCGGAGTCTCCACTGATCGCATGGTCGGCTCTAAGGTTAGCCTTTCAGGCTGAAGCACATGAGACGGATGAGACATATACTTCTTCAACTGGGACACATGAAATACATCATGTACCTTGCCCAGCTCGGCGGGTAGGTCTAGTCTATAGGCTACCGGGCCGATCCGCTCCGTCACAACTAAGGCCCCACATACTTTGGGCTCAACTTGCCTTCTGGCCAAAACGAAACACTCCCTTCATGGGGGACACTCTCAAAATACCTGATCGCCCACGGCGAACTCCAGGTCACGTCGGCGCACATCTGCGTACGACTTCTGTCTATCTTGAGCTGCTTTCATATTAGCCCTGATCTGGCGAACTTCTGCCTGAACTTGCTCAAGATACTCTGGTCCTATAATGACCGTCTCACTCGACTCATCCCAGCATAATGGCGTGCGGCATGGTCTACCGTACAAGGCCTGGAAGGGAGACATCTTGATCGAAGCATGATAACTGTTGTTGTAACTAAACTCGATCAGATGTAACTTATCAATCCAGCTGGTCTGAAAGTCAAGTGCACAAGCACGTAGCATATCCTCAAGTGTCTGAAAGTGCGCTCACTCTGACCATCGGTCTGTGGGTGAAACGCTGTACTCAATTTCAATTCAGTACCCAATGCCTCTCGTGTGGACTTCCAATATCTGGATAAGAATCTGGTGTCTCTCTGTCAGATACAATCGTTTTCGGTACACCATGATGTCTTACAATCTCTTTATCAAACAGTTCTGCCAATCTTGCCACTTTCCAAGTGTCCTTCATCGGAATGAATCGGGCCACTTTGGTCAGTCGGTCAACTATCACCCATATCATATTCAGACCTCCCCTTGTAGGCGGAAGCCCTACTACAAAGTCCATGGAGATATCATGGAACTTCCACTCAGGCACTGGCATTGGCTGTACCATACCACCAGGCCGTCGGTGCTCAAACTTAACCTTCTGGCAAGTGAGACACCTCAATACATATCACTAACATCTTTCTTCATTCCAGTCCACCAAAATACCTCTTCATACCTTATACATCTTTGAAGCTCCGGGGTGAATCGAAGTAGTAGAACAATGGGATTCACTCAATATGCGCTCCTTCAACTCAGCGCTACCCCTAGGTATACACAAGCGGCCATTCAGCCTAATCAGGTCATCATCATGGAGTCTGAAGTCGTACTTCTGACCCTCGAATGTGCCATCAATAAGCTTCTGCCGGATCTCCAGCATGTACTGATCCGTCATCTGAGCACTCCGCACCTCTTCAACCAAGCCAGTATAAGAGACTAGCGAATGGAGAGAGTGTGCTCGGCGACTCAGTGCGTCAGCTACCACATTTGCCTTACCCTCTTTGTATTGCAGATTAATATCATAGTCATTCAGAAACTCAACCCACCTTCTTTGCCTCATGTTCAACTCTTTCTGAGTGAACAAGTACTTTAAGCTTTTATGATCAGAATAGATTGTCACACTTACCCCATACAAATAATGTCGCCATATCTTCAATGCGAAGACAATGGCACCCATTCTAAGTCGTGGGTAGGTAGTTCTCCTCATGCTTCTTCAGCTGACGGGAGGCGTATTCTACGACCTTCCCGTGTTGCATCAATACACAACCCATACCTCTGCCTGATGCGTCGCAGTAGACCTCAAAACCATCTGGACCGTCTGGTATAGTCAGGACTGGTGCAGATGTCAGAGCATCCTTGAGACTCGCGAAAGAACTCTCACAGTCGACTGTCCACTCGAATGGTGCCTCCTTCTTCTTAAGGAGTCATCGGCTTCGAGATACTGGAGAAGTCCTTCACAAACCTCCTATAATATCCTGCCAGACCGAGGAAGCTCCTGATATCAGTGACTGTCTTCGCCTAGGCCAGGTGCGCACTGCATCTATCTTTGCCGGATCAACAGCGATCCCGGCATCAGAAATCACATGTCCAGAAAGATACTTGGTTCAACCAAATTCACATTTCGAAAATTTGCATACAACTGGTTTTCTTCTCAGAGTTTTGTAACACATCTCTCAGGTGGCTTTCGTGCTCACCTTCGATTTATAATACACAAGAATGTCATCGATGAAGACTACCACTGACTTTGTCCAACTGATCTTGACAAGCGGTTCATTAAGTCCTGAACTTATGCTGGTGCATTCGATAAGCCAAACGGCATAACTGTGAACTCATTGTAATGCCCATACCTCGTTCTGAAAGCTGTCTTCTCGATATCACTGTCACGGATGGCAATCTGATGGTATCCGGAACGTAAGTCTATCTTGGAGAATACTGATGCCCCTAAGCTGATCAAATAGATCGTCGATGCGTGGTAAAGGGTAACGGTTTTTCACCGTAACAGCATTCAGCTCCCGATAATCAATACACAGGCGGAGGCTACCGTCCTTCTTCTTCACGAAGAGGACTGGCGCTCCCCATGGTGACACACTAGGGCGGATGAAGCCCTTGTCGAGTAGGTCTCTCAGCTGCTCCTTGAGCTCTGTCATCTCTGCTGGAGCCATACGATAAGGTGCTTTCGCAATGGGTCCAGTGCCCGGAACTAAGTCGATCTCAAACTCAACCTCTCGTGCTGGCGGCATGCCCGGCAGTTCCTTAGGAAATACATCAGGAAACTCCGACACTACCGGCACATCTGGGCTAAACTCAGGGTCTCTCTCTATGTCCTGGACATAGCAGAGGTACACATCACTCCCTCGTCGTAACTCACGATACATGGCCATGGCGGTGATGATCTGAGTCGAAGGCTCCCTGGGCCTCTGGCGGTAAGATATGGTAACCCCAGATGGACTCCGAAGAAGCAGTCGATGCTCGGCACACAGGATTCTGCCCTTGTACCGCTCCAACCAGTTCATCCCGACAATCACATCAAATCCAAGTCCGTCGAACTCTATCAGGTCGATCGGGAACTCTTCACCTCTGATTCGTACAATGACATCTCGGTGGTAGCGGGTACACCTGATCCGCTCTTTCGATGGGAGAGTGACCAAGAAGTCTGGCATCTCCTCTCCATCTAACCCCAGCCTCTTCGCAAAAGATAGCGAAACAAATGTGTGCGAGGCTCCAGAGTCGAACAGGATCGATGCATCCACGCCATTCACTGGAAAGGTACCGGTGAGGATTGTGCCGCTCTTGCCGGCTTCTGCCTCATTGCAGACACTCAATGTACCTCCCGTTCCGAGTGCACAGCCTAATTCATTGGCAAACTAATAAGTACTGGGTAACAACACGGTTGATATACTTCAATAACTCCACTTTATTCATTAACACTTCCTCTTTACAACATTGTTGGTTTACATGGTTGATATAACTTAACACATACATAACTCCCTTAACATATACTGGCTTAACACATTACAAAGTATACAAGGTTTAGAATTGTCTGAAGGTCAAATTCAAACGTCCGGGTTTCATGTGTGTGGCATTGATCACTGCCGACGGTGCGGTATTCAGTTTGATCTTCCTGATGCCATGATATAGCATCCTTGACTGCCCACCCATGATTAATACATCTCCTGACTTCAACATTAACTTCCTTGCGAGATCAGCACGCTTCTGCTCGCCATATACAAATACTGCGGTATCACCAATGGACCAAGACACCACGGGTACTCCCTTACTTAGAGACTCGGGTGACTCGTCCTTATCTTGGTGTAATCCTAACCGTCCACCTTTCTGGTAGAAGTTCACAATACACAAATCTGCTTCCACACTTGGAATTGATCCGTTTCAACTTGTTGAGCAATTCCCACGGCGTGATTAACGACCGCACGGAACTCCTCAGGTATACTTGGTACCGTTGCTCCATCTTCGGCTCGCACTTCTTGATATGACTTGGTGTAAGGGTTCCAGTCCTTACCCATGCACATCATCTTCAATTGCATTCATTCTTGATCTTCGATATTCAGGTGTGTAGAAACCTCCAGGTTTAGCTCCAAGTTCGTCGCATCGTCTGATGATATGGACTTGTGCTTCCGGTGTCAGGTATCCACTTAAGAGTATCATACCTGGCTGGATAACCTGACATTGCTCCATTGGAAAGTCGGTGATGTTGATGGTGGTCTCTTCAGGGTTTGGTGTGGGTGGGATTGGATAACATATATTGAAGGTTCCTTTCAGTTTAGAATTATCTAATTAGGTGTCTTTCACACTATACTTTAACTCCTTACTCACATGATAATACACTTGAACTCACTAACACACATAAGCATGAAATGCGGTATGCAATCACTTATTACATTCAACAGTTTAGGCGGTACCTGGTCTAGAAGAGGGCCCTGGCGCCTCAGACCGGTCCACCACATTCAGGGTGGCCTTGCTAGGTCCCGACCCTTTCCCCTTCTGGGAATCAGTATGCCTCTGATCGGTGGGTGGCTGGTTAGCCGTCTTCGGGCCATCATAGCTGCTGTGGCCTTACCCTTCCACTGCCCCTTGGGCTTGTTGACTCTGCTGTTGGGGTTCCGGTAACACTCATGGTCACGGTGACCCCACTTCTCGCAGTATCGACACTGCACCTCATTTCCCTTGCAGTCCTTGCCGGGGTGGTCTCCATTGCACCACTTACAGTAATAGTGGCGCTCCGGTCCAGAGCCCGTGCTAGCTGCTAACACAATACACACTCAGTACTCATTCACAACTTATCAACATACACATCAACTTATTACACATGATTAACAATTACCCTTTGGTGGGTAAGAGCGTAGGGGCTTCGCCGCATAAGCATATGTGAGCTTCAGTGGCTCCTCAGCGGTGGTGGTTTGGGCTTGGCCCTTGTCACCCTGGTGCTGACTCTTCTGGGGCTGGGAATAAGGTTTCTTCTTCTTCTTTCCTCCCCCGTACCCCTGCGAACTCTGGCCCTCGCTCGTGGCCTTGCGCTTGTGCGCATTCTCCTCGTCCCTCAGACGGACGGTGATCTCCACCTTAGCAGCGGCATGATAGCACTCCTGTATTTAGGATGATCAGTCATGCCCCGCAATACATACTCACAAACTCACATTAATACTCACTTGTAGACTACACATATTCACATCACTCTTTACTTAAATTACCTGCAAGGTAGTATACTCAGCTGGCCCCATCCCATAGCGAAGACGGTGGCTGAGACCGTTGTAGAAACGGTTTACCAGCACCCGGTTCGAGTATCCCAGGTCCGGTAACAGGTGGACAAGGCCGGTGAAGGCGGTGTAGTACTCATCAACCGACACCTTGTCCCCCTGCCTCAGACTATCCAGCTCCAGGCGCTTGGCCTCTTGAACGTGCACGGGGTAGTATTTGGCTCGCAGCAGAGCCGTGTACTCCCTCCAACCAAACTGAGGATCCGCCATCCGGTCCTCTCTCACAAGCTTCCACCAATTCTGTGCCGAACCCTTCAGGTAGTAAGCGGCAAGACGGACCTTAGCCTCTGCGGGCACAGCCAAGGTCTCGTAGGCGGTCTCCAACTCGGAGATGTACGCCTCCAACTTACGTGGGTCGGTCTCCCCATGAAATGAAGGGGGTCTCAAGTCTGCCAATGCCTTGACCCAGTTGGTCTCTCGTGGCGGTGGCGGTGGTGGCTGAACTCCGGGCATCTGCCCCTGCTGGATCGCAGCTACAAGCTGGGGTACCATCTGGGCCACAGCGGCTGCTACAGCCTCAGCCATAACCTGAGCCGTAGTGTTCTCGCCCTGGTCACCCCCAGTACTAGTACCACTCCCGCGGCCTCTACCGCGTGGTCTACCTGACATCTGTATTCACATGAGTATTCATTAGCAATATGCTTACACACTTATCGGTCCAACGATCGTAACGCTTCCCGACAATAAGGTATTTCCACACTTAGTTAGTGGTTAACCTTTCCATAACTGATCACTTAGGTAACTGTAGTTAGGTTTCCTAACTCGGTATATTCCTAAGCTCGGTATTCTAGTCATCAGAGCGATACTTCGCTCTGATACCACTTTTTGTAACACCCCTAATACGCACATGATACTAAATGAAATCGCAGCGGAATAAAACAACTAACAGTAACTAACGCTTCGGTGCTACAACGCCGTCAACCACCCACGTGGTTGACAAGGCAGAAAAATACAATTGTACCGGTCTGATGATCAGACTCCCGAGCATAAAACTAAACATAATTACATCATATACAATACCGAGTGTTTACAAACATCCTTCACTGCATAATATCACTGTAACTCAACAACCAAAATATATAACGCCACAGGAGCACAGGCGCATCCCGGGCCAACATCCAAAAGTATACAAAGGGATTACATCCTAGGATCTAAGCCACTCCGCTTCTTCGATCCTCATCCTGCAGTATAAGAAATATGGATCCCCCGAGGGGGTCAGCAACCCTTGGCTGGTATGGCTAACGCGCAGCCCATCGGCTACCGGGATACGCGCAGCTACTTGTCATTATAACATGGTATTCAATTATATACATAGCATAACATAACATGGAGCATGGCATCAATGGTGCATAGCTCAACAACACATACACAGTGGATTTTTACTCCACGATAACAAACCACAAGGGTCAAATAACATAAGAGCCTAGAGAGTGATTCACTCTCATGTCAAGCTCGTTAAACACACTCATTACCGTTCTGTTAGACGAACGAGTAACTTAAGTCACAGATGGTTCGGATTTAGTGACCCGAACACACCACACAAACACAGGTTCCCACTAAACCGATCATAAGTCAGAATAGGTAAGCTTTGGAAGAAGCTAGCGGGAGATCGAACGCCAAATTAAGGTGAACAATCTTAACAACATAAGAGTCGAATCTGATTCAGATATCTACTCTTAACTTACATGCATGACCGGACAACCGGATTCCTCACTTCCCAGTTAACACTTGTTAGAAGTTCATAGTGGAACTTAACGACCAACACACAATAGTGGTAAGACTTGTTAGACACACACAAGGAAAGTGAGTCACAACAACACATCACAATAGTATGAACAACTGTAAACTCATTACATGTTTAAATCTTATAACGTTGTAAACACACAGAAAAAATACAACACACAAACCGGTGTAAACCGCTAGACAACAGACTGCAAGAAAACCATACCTTGGTCCTTGCCTCGTTTGGTTTCCTCCGTAGGTCACTCCTATACATAATTCAAGAACGTCGGTTAATTAACTTACTTAACCTCAAATTTACTAAGTGTTTAACACAATTGTGTGACATGTTTTAATGTCTATCTTACCCTAGGTTACCTTCATTATACACCCTAGGGTTAACTACATAAGTCACATTCTTTTCTGTTTTTTTTTTTACAAAGTTTTGGTCCGACCGACCTTGCCGACCGACTTACCCAAGTTCGGTCGATTCCAGAATACATTTCCGTTAAAGATTTCTACTCCGACCGAACTTACCAAGTTCGGTCCTATGTTCGGTCTTTTCCCGAGAGTTTCTTCCCTTAAAATTTTAGCCCGACCGAACTTACCATGTCCGGTCCCTAAGTTCGGCCTTTTCCAGAGAGTTTTCCGTACTCAAAAACAGCCCGACCGACCTTGTCAAGTCCGGTCCCCAAAGGTCGGTCTTCCAGAAGCCAATTCTCGCAGGGTAAACTGGGCTCGACCGAACTTGCAAGTTCGGTCGCAAGTTCGGTCTGCCCCAGACCTTTGTTTTCCTTGTCACATTCAACTCCAAACTTCCCCATACAACCTAGTACCCCCTAACCTCATTTGGGCACTTCAAACACACCTTAAGACATCCTTAAACACTCATAAAACTCATTATCTAATTCCTTAAACCTTTACTTATTTCTTCACAAAATTCCTAACACTTACAACATTTTACACTAGGTTTCTAAATGGTGTTTCTCACCTATGATAACTACTATCCCAAAATGTTTTCTCCTTATCTTAACATCATCTCCCAAGCATCATCTCTCACACTAATTCCTTATATCCTTCTTGAAACTCTTTTCCTAGTGTACACTTTCTCCTTAATTTACCAAAGTTTGCCTAAGTATTTATCTAAGTCCAAAATGGCTTTGGTACATACTAAAATCTCAAGCTCATGCCTAAGTCCTTGTTACATCCCAATCACCTTAATGCATGTTCTTACACAAGAACAACACTTAACCATTTTAAATACTCCTTAACTTATCAAACTCATTTTAACACTTAGAACTTCACATTTGTTACCCAAATTTGACATAGGTTCTCCTAGAACATTACTAACCCAAACACATTGTTTTTACCAACAACACCACCAAAACACTAAAAATCCATCAAGTACTTATTATACACAAACTTCACTCACAAGCACTACATCACAATATAGTGCACAATTTAAATTGCATGGCACTTAGGCCCTTAAATGACATGGCTCTTAGGCCCTTAAATGCACAAATCATAAACACTGAATTTCCACAATATATTTGCCTTTAACCTGCAAATACACTCAACAACACATATGCCTTTTACTAAGCTCTTGAGAACACTTTACTAAGTCATTCACCATTGGCTCTTTAGTCTTTAGGTAGTTTTAATAAGCATTATAAGCTCATTTCTCCTAAGGCATTAAGAACAAACATTAGGTTAGTAGATTTACCTCTTTTGCAAAATAACTTCTTTCTTGTTTCCTTTAGAAAACCGATAGAGTACTTGATTCTTTGACAAGCTCTAAACAATATACACACATTATAATGAGTATTCAAGCTATAAGCTCCATCTCATTGTAAACCCTAGTTTTACATTGTTTCAAAAACATTAATGTAGTTGTTTTACCTTGCTCTTTGAAGAGAGTTTGAATATCTAGCAAGAGAGGACTCCACCTAGTCCATGAAGAGTTGGAATGAAGCTAGAACAAAGTCACATAAAAAGCTCCTTCAATAATATTTTCGGACATGACAAAAACAAGGAGGAAACTTGATTTTGTTTGAGATTCCTTACCTAGGAGTCAAGGAGAGTAACAATATGTAAAAATACAAGCTCAAGCTCCTTCAATGGAGAAACTCCATGGCACCGAAATGGTTGTCTTGGACTTTTGAAAAGATAGGAATGAAGAGCTTGATGAGAGGAAGAGATGGTGGTGTTTGTTTTTGATTTGGACAAGTGAGCAAGGTTTTACAAGAGGTCAAAGTGGGAGTTTCAATGGTGTAGTGGTATTACCGTGAGAGAACAGCAAGAAGAAGGAAGAAGAGAGGTGGGAAACCGTGTGAGCAAGGAAAGAAATGAGAGAATGGGATAGAATTTGCTTTATGAAGATATTTATACTTATAAAGTAAAAAGGTACTTAAGTAGTCTTATTTATTTTCTTAACAAGCTAACAAAGTGGTGTGTCACCAACCTTAAAAAACCGGCCCCATAGTAGTAGGAGGGCATATAGTCTTTGTTTGTCAATTAATTACTTATACAAACATATGTTACAAAATAGCTTATAAAAGTTACTATTCATAAAACAAGGCACATAGAAGTGAAATTTTTGATTTCCCACTAATATAGACACCCAAATGTGATATTATATAGTACACATATATATTTAAGAGTAATGATGGACATTAGCCATTCAAAACTCATTTACAAGACAATTTTTCAAAAATGTGCTTTAAGACTCCTTAAAGCACATTTTGTTTTAAACTTGTTTTCAAGCTTGGTTTTCTTTGGTAATTGATTAATATGTTCATTAGTGTATAAATGAGGTCTTGGTAAGTTCATTAGGTCTTAACCAAGTTTATCCCAAGCTTAGAGCACATTTTGGCTCTTATTGACTTTAAAGCACATTTTGTGTTTCCTTTTGTTTAAATTTGTTTACTAATGTTTCTAAGACTCTTTTTAGTCTTAATACACCATATTTAAGTGTTTAAACAATATATTAAGGTTTGGGGTATTTCAAGGAATTATGGGTGATTTTTGGAATTAAAATTAACTATATATGTATATATATAGTTATATGTCATTTATGACACTTGGAGAATATATGGTGGGTTATATTCGAAATACCGAAAGTATATGGGTTAATAAGGATTATCTAATAACCCTTTGGTGAAATTTGGTGAATTTTAAATTGTATAAGGGGTATTTAATAAGATATGTGTATTAAAATATAGTTTTAATGATATTATAAAAACTATATGTTTATAAATAGGGCAAATGGCAATTATAAACCAGAGAAGGTCTGTTCGGCATTTACAAATATAACCATAGGTTATACCCTCCTATGAGTTAAGAATGTTATATTACATGGTATATATTATAAGTGGACAATGAATATTAATTGGGGTTAATTGTAAATATTTAAGAGAGTGAGTAATAGTGTTGTTCGGACAATAATGGAATGTTAGAACAAAAATTTATAATATGGTTTCAATGTTATAAAGGTTATAACATTATAATATAAGAAATATCATAAAAGAGAATGAATATTTCATAAAGATTTACCATATAATAAATGGTCTCATAATACATGATATAAATAAATATATGTTAGGATGTGGAAAATATAATGTGGTTCAATAACCATATATTATCATAATTAAAATGATATAATATAAGGAGAGAAGAATTACAAACATTAGATATGGAAATTCTAATGTTAGGGGTATACATGGGAAATGAGGATTTATATAATTCAAAGTATTTTTACATATGAATTATACCACATTAAACTTGGAAAAACAAGCCTTAGGAAAATAAATACTAAGGTGAGATGTATAATAAACGATTAAGATTATACATGCAATATAGTGACAAGCTATATAATATACAAATGTGTATTAAATTACATGCGATAATAAACGTTTAAAGTTAAGTATATTAATATACTCGACGTAACCACGCATGAAGTATAACGTCTTTCCTAATCCCGAGTTAAGCCGAAAACCCAACAAAATGTTGACAGTTAATAACGGGGGATTAACCGGGAGGTAATAGCGACGGTACGGGGTACCGTAGAATTAAGTGGTTATACGGGATTCTAATCAGTAGCGTTATGTATTGTTAGACTGTTAGAGACGACACGAGGAGCATCGGATCTAGCTGAATCATACTCCACCGTAATACTTTCAGGGTGAACGGTATGTTATTATGTGGCTTGATTGTCTCTGGGGATTTCCTCAGTTCAGACATTGTGTGAAAATCTGTGATAAGATTGAATGTCTGCTTGTGTGAATTAATATGCTTGAGTTGCGTATTAATGCTGCTTTATTATTATTACTGTTGTACGATAACAGTACCGTTCGTATATATGAAAATATTATAAAACGAACTAGCGGCAATGATGCTATCTTATATGTGTAATATAAGGAACGTAAGTAAAACGGTTGTAGCATTAGGATAATAAGATATATAAAATATTGAGACTTATATACGGAGCATTGGCCTCTTTAACGCCGCTCTCGTATCTAGCACTGGATCCCGAGTCGACATACTCAGGATTGGACTACGACCTTAGTCTGCTGTGTTTAAAAAAAAAAGGTAAAATGATGCGATGGTATAGATAAGTTTATCAAGAGGACGTGGCTCTTGCTGTGAACTGTGATCCATTAACAATACTAGGATACCGTGTGGTAACCGTAAGTATCTGGATAAATTTCCAACGAACTACAGATTGTTTGTAGGACGGAGACTCTACCGCTGGAGTGGCTATTGCCGTGGGTGACCCGCCATAAGAGATGGGTAACTTAGAGACACGTCGTTCTAACGAGACGTTGTCTTTAGGCATGACTGAACAAATACAGAAGACTATATTAGCTCATACATTAGGCGAACATTAGCTGGGCTTGTACGCCAAAGATGGGAAAGTATACTTGTTTATAATTCTCGTTGTTTCGCCTTGTTGCTCAGTGGTTATGCTTTGTATTATATGTGGTATGTTGGTGGATTTGTTTGAACGAGCCATTGTGCTCATATCGTGTGTGGTGAACTGGTTGAGTCGAGTTATTGTACTCATGTGTAGGCTATGGTGGATTGTTTGGTCGAGTGAGTCGCCGTACTCAATTATGAACTATCAAGTGTTTGTTGGAGTAAAATCTATGTACTCATATAAGCGTTGTAACGCTTCCAGTGGGTTATTATGATGCGATGTGTGAAGCCGGGGGCTTGTTTGTTATTTGAGTTTACTGCAATATATATTGTTGCTTTACAGTTTTAACATTAAACTACTTGCATGAAAATGAATTGCATGCTCTTGACCAATTAACTGAGTGTCCGAGGGGGCATGACAGTCATGTAGTAACATACTCAGCAGGGGCTGATTCCATACCACAAACAAACATTCTGCAGGTATGCAGCTTCCGGTGTCGGCAAAGAGAGGGACGCGCTGGGTAGTTTAATTACAGTTGTTTAAATATGCACTGTTGCATTTTGATACGAACTTAGAAACGTGTATAGGATTGGGATACTTAGAATGCTCACTGTGAATGTATTTTATATTGGTTTGGGAAAGTTAGATCTACCTCTTGTTGTCACTGTGGGAAATTGTTTCGTATTTAAGAATATATCAGGAGGCACGTTATTACTCGTATGGGCGAGTAAGAACGGTGACACCAGTAGTTCAATTGTGTGATTACCGCTGCGATTATATTGTTAAGTAAGATGATTAGGAGCCGATTGGAGTAGGGGTGTTACAGTGACCCTGTATGACCTTTTAAAACTCAAACCAAATGGTCATACCCTCATTATATGACTATACAAACATATTCCCTAGGCCATATTTAGTTAAAACGCAAAGTGCTCGGGAGTGCTCACGCACACCCCTTAAAGCACGAAAAGCCCCGAAAACACCGGAAATACTTTATAAGATGAAAAAACCATTATACTTCATTCCAAATGCACCATAACACTTTATTAAACATATAAGAGGAAGTTCTCACCCTAAAATCTCAATTTAAAGCAAATTGCTCGAAGGTACCCGTTGGGGGCCCCAAAAAACCCCGGGAATGCCCCGGAGAGGTACTGAAGTGGCACGAACTCCTATATAATTCATTCTTAGAGTTCCTACCATCATTATTCATCATTATAAAGAGAATTCCCGAGCTACCTTTTCAAAAATACATAAAGTGCTCGGGGGAAATTCTTAACGCTCCGTTTTGCCCTGGGAGTGTCTCGATAGCCCGGGAATTGTGTCATGAGTTGATATAACCCCATATAACTCAATGAAACACCTTAATATATCATTATTGACCATACACAATGTTTATAAACACTTGGAACTCGTAGCGACTACTTATTTTCCCAAATATCCTTAGAGCACAAAAACGCACCTTCGAGTGCCATAAAAACGCATTTTACGCAATTACCTTGAAGTTTTTGAGGAGCCACGAATTGGGAATCTTAAATGAGGATGTCTTGACCATCAAAATAAAATAAATACAGTGCCAAAATAGTAGCACTAGTAGGGCCAAAATTCTGTTCAAAAAGTAGTATAAAATCAGCATTTTACCTTAGTAACTTTCATCTTTTACCTTGGTATAAATGTACCAAATAAATGTTGTAACTTATAACATGTTATAATATGGTTTTAATACAATATAGTGTGACAGAAATAATGTTAAAAATAAATTCCAATTGGTCACACATGCGGCCGTTTTTTAGCTTGTTTTTGACAAGTTTAAGTTTATAAAATGCAATAGAATTTGATGACTCACCTTTTCATGTGCTATATCACTTAAAGACAAGAGAATATAAGTCTCATTTGACCTCCATGCTGCCGAAATTCTGCACAAAACAAGGGCATGTTAGCTTGACAAAAGTAAGAATTATAAATGGAAAAGTTAGATCTAGATCTAGGAAATTAATTTGTTAATATAAGAGACCATCCTATGTTTGTCTAAGGCAATTAAATGCCGATTGAAGAGGCTCAAATCAGGCTCCATGCCGTGTACCTACAAGGGAAAAGAGGAAGACAAATCAACATTGAAAAATCAAAAGAACATAACAAAAACCTAAAAATATTTACAATGTGCTTCAATCCATGAGTTTAAGCCACAGTCGACACTCTTCAAATGGCCGAAAGTAAGCCTTAATAAGGGAATTTTGGAGCCTGAAAAATCAAAAGCAAACAATAAACAAGTCATGACCTAAAATGCCACATTATGGGTCTAAAATTAAACAAATCCATTCCTTTCAATTCTAGCCTAAGTTATACGACTGCAACCTCATTCTTTCATTCCTTGCAACCGGTTTTGGTAAGTTCCTCTCTTCTCCTTTCATCTTCTTCCTTTGAAGCTCTTAAGTCCATTAATGAAGGTTTAACTTCTATCTTCATTTCTATGTTAATTTCCTAGCATTTCTCATCAAGTCTTGAAGCAAAAATCTTCCTAGCACAACTACAAGTTTTCGGCATCAATTTATACTCCAAGGAAGTTGTCTTAAATCAACATTAATCCAAGGAGCATCCAAGGTCATCTTAAGGTATTTTCATGCTTGAAAATCCTTAGGACACATTTTATGTGTATCCGAAATTCTACATCTTTTAAAGCTATTTTCTTCATCAATTTCATGAAGGAAAGTTGGTCTTCATTTTCATCCTAGGTGTGCCAAAAATCTAAGAATAAAAGCCTAAGGTAAATCCTTGGAAAACTACTTATAAATCTACTTAAGATCTTTGTTAAGATCTAACTCCTAAACCCCTTCCTTTCATGCATAAGAACCGAAGTTGGAACACCATTTTCCATTAAAGGAAGCTTGGGAAATTCAAGAGGAGTTCAAGCACTTAACCATCCTTTATTAAGAGTAAGTTTACTAAGCCAATCTTAATTTATGTTTTAAGCTTGTTTAAGCTCTTAAAAATTTGTACAAAAATTATGTACACCTTCTTAGGTAATTAAAACCGAAACTATATGGGAGTACATACCAAAAATATAACTTATAACATATATGGAAAATATTTACCTTAAGACACTTTTTAGTGCTACAAAAATTGCCTAAGTTATATACTTGTTCATGCCGAATTGTCTAGGGAAATTATGCTCCATTTTGAGCTAAAAATCAATCTAAGACATTACAATAATTTTTACATGAGTTATATGACTCATATGTAATTATGTATAATTATCATAATTAATAAATCAATTTTTATAAACTATATGGTATCATATAATTATGGCCGAATTGTTTTGGTGAAAAATAGGTTTTAATGAGCTACATATGTATATAACTTATATTATAAAGTTTGGTGAGTTAAAAATATTTACTAGTGCTTAAATGGCTTGTTTATTAAGTTATGTGGCTAAATTGTAAATTTTGAAAAGTTTGGAGTATAATAGTGAAAACCGAGAATATATGTGTTCTTGGCATAAATATAATATAATATAAAGGTAGGGATTAAGATTATGAATTTTAGTTAAATTAAACAAGTGCTAAATTAACAATTTATAAAGTTTGGGCTATTTTGTATTTTATAAAGTTTATGTGAAAACTTGGAGTTTAGTATGGGGCGAATACATAATTAGAAGAAATTTAAGTGCTCTTCTGAAATTTAGAAAAATTAAATATTAAACTATAGTTTATGAGTTGTTAAGTAACTATTATAAAGTTTTGGGGTGAAAATGTAATTTAAGGAAAGTATATGTGAAAGCCGAAAGCATTTGGGGTCATTTGTAATTTAAGAAACTATATGTATACATTTCGGCAATTAAAGGAAATTAATATTAAAACTATAGGTTATAAGTTATTATGTAAAGGTTATAAGATTTTGGGGGTTAAATTGTAATTATAAGAAATATATATTAAGGCCAAAAGTTTCTGGGGCCAAAATGTAATTTTCAAAAGTTATAATGTTCAAATGGTAATTACTGAAATATTAGTGGTGATTTTGTAATATAACTAAATAAGAGATTAAAACTATATAGTATAATGAGATTAGAGTTAAAAAGTAAAGTTTATAATTTATTGTGGTTGTTTTGTAAATAACCGAAAATATAGGAGTAAGTATTTGAATTTAAATAATTATAGGTCCTATGTGGATATTTGGAGAAATTAGAAAAAGAATTTTAAATAAAGGGATTATGGAATAAAAACTATGGGATATATAGTTATAAGGAATTTAATTATAACCAACAAATATTATTTGTGGTTAAGTGGAGAATAACAAAAATTATAAGAATATTGTGTCCATGTGTGACATATAAATATATTTGAGAAATTATAAAGTTGTTGTGTCATTTGAACAATTATAAAACATTTAACATAAATAATACATGAATATATATAAATACATATATATACATTAAAGGATTTAAAAGTAAATCAAAGGAAATAACAAATAAGTTATACATTAAATCATAAGGTAATTAAAAGAAATACCACACAATATAAGTTTTATAAATTAAGATTACATGATTAGGAAATATATAAATACCTTAATTATTAATAAGGTTAAGAGGTTAAAGAAACTACATAAACATGAAGAGATAAACCACATGACATGAAATAACGAATACAAAATCGTTTCATGAAACAATAAAATTATTATAAGAGAGTAACATAAATTAACACTCGCAGTTAATCCTATTCTAGGGTTATACTTGACCAGACGTTGACCAGGATATATTCAACTGCAATCTACGGTGAACGGTATGGGATTCTTGCAGCCTGTTTGCTACCGGATTATACCGGCTTGTGTGCTATATGTTGTTGAAATAACGACCAAGATAATGACATGTAAAATGTTGTATTTACTCTTGTGCACTGTTGTGTTATTTTATGTGCGTGAACGATACTAACTGTAACGTGTATGTTCCACGCATACAACACTACATTACCAGTGGATTAAATACCTGTGTATTATTATACCGAGAACTTGTACCCAAGTTTCTCACTAACTTCACTTTATAACAAGCGTCGTTATCCTAAACATGATAACTGACAATACACATTGTGTTCTTGTTTAATGTCCTTGACATCTAACAAATTCTATACTACAAGAAGCGAGGAGCCCAGCTGTATCTGACCATGCATGCTACAGGAGTTGTACCTGTCTCAGGTCGTCTCCTATTCAAATATACGTCGCGATGGAAGTTTTGGGTGCACTCTATGTCCACTCACCGGGACCGTACCGGAACATTTTTAAGTTGGGAGAAAGGCTTCATTTCTCTCGAGGGTATGATACCCACCTCTTTTAAGTACAAGAGTTAACTACGTTATCTTCTGAGGGAATTATTACCCACCTACTTGTACGAGAGTCCCATCTCGTCTAAGGGTTTATCATACCCGACCAATTTACTCTATGAAGATAGAGTTTAACGAGGTCACTATACCTCCACTGTATTGACATACTCTTATATACATGTCAGTCCCATTGTGTGGATCTGACTACTATCAAGCAATTACAGAACATCTAACTTGACCTTCTGAAGTCTTGTTCTGCGTGAATTATTGTTCTTGTGTGGATACTTGTTATGATTATTGTACACTACATGTTTACAGCTTCACAAAAAAAATGATCTGCATGTATTCGACAAAGTAGTTGGTGTGGCCCAGTAGCTTGTGGGCTGCACGTTTTTCATACCAGCGTTGTTTGCTGAGCCTGAAGTTGAAGTTATTACTCGACCGAGCGTAGGTGGGGTAGATCATGCTATGGGAGTTTACTTCCAGTCATTCATCTTAGGATTTTCTACTTGATTATTGTACCTTAGAGTTTGAACCTATTATCTCGGGATTGTATTCGTATTCAGACCGTGACATTTGTATTTTGTATTTGGAGTTAGCCTTGTTAGTCACATGGGTGGCTAACGGCGTTGTAATACCGCCCGGTTGTTGTAATTTATTCCGCTGCAGTTTAAGTTTTATTGGGAGCTATCATCGTACAGGTTATTGGATTTCGGGTTGGGGTGTTACATTAAGTGAAGCTATAATTGGCCAAGCTTCACTACTAGAAAACACGGTATTAGCGACAGACAATTCCGTCTCTAATCCATCGCTAAATCACTTTAGCGACGGATTAGAGACGGATTTGTCCATCACTAATCCAAATTTGCGTCGGACGACGTCGTCCGTCGCTAATTAGCGATGGAATGGTCCGTCGCAATTCTATTTTAACGACGGAATAAGTTTGTCGCAAATTAGCGATGGATTTTTGTACTCTGCATACCACGGTTTAGCGACGAAATTTCCATCGCTAATCCGTCACTAAACATGTATTTTTTAATATATATTTGTTTTCACCTATACTGAATTCCACCTAATGGGGTGAAATTTTGTGATTTATTATATGAAAATTAAAACTTAATACAATCATAACTAAACACATGCCCAAGTTTTTGTGTCTGATTGATTTTTCTAAAGAAAACAGAAAAAAAGACAAATAGCTGTTGCAGGATATAATTAAACACAAACATACATAGATCAATGACAGAAAAAGAAAATGATTCAGATGATGATGATTGTGTGCAGAAAATCTTCAAGAGAAAGTAATCACCATCATCATTTTGTCGAGACATTGATCTACTCATTCAATGAATCATGTATATTACAATTCTCAGAAACTAAACATGAACTATCTTAAAAATGTTATCATTAGACCACCAAAGAGGAAGGATAAACAGAAAAAAAAGAAGAGATAATATGGGCAGCAACAGCAGCAGCAACAACAACAACTGAAACTTCCAACTTCTCATACTTCTCGGCTTCTCATACTCCTCGGCTTCTCATACTTCCAGACATTTCCCTCTGAAAAATGTGATTCACAACCGATGAAATATCTGACTCCAAAGAATCAAAACACTAAATATGCAGCAGCTGATAAATATGAAAAATCTTACTCCAAACAATCAAAACACTACAATAGCTTATAAATAAAAAAAATCTGACTCTAAAGAATCAAAACACTAAATATGTAGCAACTGATATGAAAAAACCATTATAATGTCTACAACTAAGTATCAACAGTAGCTTCTTATGAGTGAGAATGAATTCAAGTATGATAAATACAATAACATCAGTATATTTGTTTCCATCTAAATAAGAAATTCTTCAGTCACATGTATACTGTGTTCAGTGTGCACACCAAAAAACTGTCTAAATTCAGCTGACAATTACTTGATATTAATGGAACCCAAAGAACAGCAGGATACAAACAAAATAGAGCTACCAATATAAGTGAGTTCAAAGCAGCTAATGTTTCAATCATACCAATTACCTAGCTACTTCCTCAAGGATATTACCTCGACTTCCATATATAGCAGCATATTAGGTCATTTTATCAACATAAGTGCACTTGGATTGGAATCACTAGTTGATTTACTCAAACTATACATGTACTACAAACTAACGGCAAAAGTCACTAAGGACAGGATGATTGGAACGCCAAATTTTGTACACGACAACACAGATCAGAGAAAAAGAAAAGAATTAATAAAAGTTGGTATGCACACAACCTACACCAATCACTCACCTTTCCCACACAATTAGAGATCCAAGGGCAGTGATGATCAAACTGCTCTACACTGTGATTACATGTGGTACAGTGCTTTAAGCAAACTGGTCTTATAATTTGCAATGAATACAAATAAAAGAAACAACAAAGGAAGACTTAGCTTGTAGCACACGACTAAAAGGAAGTCATACGAAGACCATTATGTGCGGATGAGGTCAACCCCTCCCGAGAACGGTCGAGAAATGCATAAGGATACCTTGCATGTAGGACAAATTTGAGACCAGTTTCCCATCTAGACAGATGAACTGCTCAAGTCATGATTTAGTAAAGGATCTTGCATATAGAAGAGTAAGATATTACTTAAACAAGTAACGGTCATCACAAAAGAATTAATAAAAGTCCCTCATTACATATTCTCAAGTTCTGAATTTCAGAATAAAAACAAACTCTCGAATCTTACATAGAGCACCAAGTATCATTGATAGTTGTAGTGAAGGGATAGAAAGTTGAAATTGCATTATTCGGTGAACTGAATATATGAGAATATGGTACCTCTGATTTCTGAAGATCACTTGAGTCACTAGATTGTTTGATATAGCCTGGATCCTTACTGCAAGAAGAAACTCAAAATAGTTCATGATAACGAATCATAAACATATGCATTTTCCCCAAAGGACAAGTGTGAAAACAGAAGAGTTTACGAGCATCATTTACCAAAACCTCTACTTTATAATGTCAATTATAAGTTCAACAAAGATGAAGCAGGCTTATTAAAAACATTGAGGCCAATATCAACAACATGTCACTGCAGTATTAAGTACTACGACAATTACAGGGCATTGGACAACATCAAGTATCAATAGAGATAAACACAGGTTCGAAGAATGTTGACAAATCTGTTAGTTTGTAGGCAGATTAACATATCAGACAAAACACTTCGACCAAACCTAATTGTTCGAATTCAGAAATTTAGAGTTTTTGAGATTTACCTGTAAGCAGAATGGACTGGAGCAGGCGCAAGTAACATGCGGTGGCCGCCAGTGGTCTTCTGTTGCCGGAAAATATACTGAAATGGCGTTGGGTTTTGTCGCCGGAAAATCTACTGGAGCAGGCTGCAAATCGTCTGGTTGAGAAGAAGATAGAAAAAAGAGAAATAGGAGGAAGAAGGTCACGGCATGCAATCTGGTTTTATTAAACATTAGTGACAGACTTGTCCGTCGCTAAATTAAACAGAAACGACATTGTTTTTTATTAGTAAAATTAAAGCACAGGCGGTAATAGAAGGCGTCAAAACGATGTCGTTCGCTTAGCGACGGACTCATTCTGTCGCTAAGTTTTTTTGTTTACTTTTTATTTTATTTTAAAAATAATAGCGATGGAATGACGGTCCGTCGCTAATTAGCGATGGAAATACCGTCACTATTCCATCGCTAATAGAGGCGCCAAGACCAGAAAATTTGGCGCCACTGGCCCCGCCCAAATTCCATCGCTATTCCGTATCCATTTCATCGCTAATAATTCCGTCACTAATCCGTCTCTATCCTGTTACTAATTAGCGTCAGAATTTTGTCCATCGCTAAATCCGTCTCTAATTAGCTTTTTTCTAGTAGTGAAGTAGTTTCATTAAAATCCTTCACTCTAGCTTGGTCATACCTTCACGACACTTTTGCCTCCCAAACCAACGCTCAAATTGGCCAGCTACATTTGCAACTTGCCTCCATTGAAAAGTTACCCTTAGAAACCATCACCTTTACTACAATAGAGCTTAGGCTCTTGTTAAATCCTTAACTCTAACTGGACATGTTATCACCAATCGAGAGTTTCAGAGTTATTTTCTGAGAGGTTTGCTCTCTGATTATGGAGCTATGGTTCACAGGATCCTTACTAGATTTGAAGCATGTCCTCCATCTTGACTTTAAACTTTATGTTGTCAAGTGAGTGTTGGATTCAACTGCAACAGAAAGAAACCACTTCTACTATTACTATGAATGCCACCACACATAGAAATGTTTTTCATGGTGAAGGTAGAGGCAAAAATCAATACTATGGCAGGGGCAGAAACAATTCTAACAGAGGTAGAGGGCGTGGTAAACACTACTCAAGAACTGCAAGAAAAGGGGACATGATGCTATAGCATGTTATCATCGCTACAATTTCTCCTATCAGCCTAAGCCACCACCAACAATGTCTGCTAATTCTATTGGTTTCACACCCGAGGGTGATTGGATCACAGACACATGAGCATCAAATCATTTTATTAGTGATTTTTCAAAGCTAAATCTCACTTCTCATGATTAAAGTGGGGCAGATACAGTCTCTATGAGAAATGGATCAGTCTTGAACATTTAGCACCAAGGTACTGGTACTCTGTCTACTGCTAAAAATACTTTCCTCCTATCTAATCTTATACATGTCCCTCAGCTCATCAAACATCTTATTTCAGTCAATAAATTTTGTTAAGATAATAATACCTATTTTGAGTTTTACTCAAATTGTTTTCTCTTGAAGGATTTGACCACTCAAAAAGTTCTTTTCAAAGGAGCTGTTAGGGATGGGGTCTACCTTTTTCCTACCCCAGTGACATCACCAGCCTCCATCACCACTACTACTCAGCTCAACTATTCTCTCTCTGCCCCTTCCTCTGTCTGGCACAATCGTCTAGGTCATCTTACCACTACTCTCACTAAACATATGATTTCTGTTTTTAGCTTACCTGTTACTATGTATGACAATAAAGAGCTTTGTTCAGATTGTTGTAAAGGGAAGATGCGCGCTTTTCCCCATTTTGCCTTAGATTCTGTTTCCTTTAGTTGTTTTGAACTCATGTTTATTGATCTATGGGGACCAGCCTATTGTGTTTCACATGATGGTTTTTACATCTTTCTCATTATTGTGGATGATCTTTCACGCTATATTTGGCTCTATCCTCTCAAGAAAAAGCCTGAGGTTGCTGTGATTTTACCTATTTTCTGCACTATGGTCCAAAAATAGTATAATACATCCATCAAAGAGATTCAATCTGATGAGGGAGGAGAATTTAGGGCTGTGGATCCTTATTTTTTAAATAATGGCATTCATCATCGATATACTTGTGCTCATTCTCATCAATAGAATGGATCTGTTGAGAGTAAGATTGGGAGTGGTTGTTGACAGAGGATTATGTCCTGCTCTCTCAAGCCTCTCTTCCTCTCTCCTACTGGTCCTATGTTTTTAAACCGCTGCTTATCTTTTAAACCGCACGCCTACGTACCAAGCCATAGCCTTAAACACCCCGGCCCCTTTCTCCAACTCCACAACAAAGAACCAACCTACACTCATCTCAAAGTTTCTGGTTGTTGTTCGCCAAACCTTTGCCCCTATAACTCCCACAAGCTATCTTTCAGATCCACCACATGTCTATTCCTTGGTTATTCTAATAACTCCATATGATATCTTTGCCTCAGCCTAGATACTTAGAGAATGTACATTTCAAGAGATGTATAGTTCCAGGAGACAGTTTTTCCTTTTTCAAATTCTACTACACCTACTTCTATAGAGAAAACTGACACAGTTTCCAACATTCTTATCCCTATTACCCAAGTTATTCCTCACTCTTCACCTGACACCTCACATGCCACCTCGTCATATTCCCTTTCCACCCACTCAGAACCTCTTCTTATGTCTCCTACCAACACATTCCAACACTCTCCTTCAGAACTTCTCAGACAGCCTCTATATCACCCTCTTTATCCCTAGCCCCCTCCATAACACCCTATGATTACAAAATCTAAAACAAACACTTTCAAACCTAAAATCATAACCGATGGAACTATAAATTGGATACATTCTACAGCTCTCTCCTCTTCTACTATCCCTGATCAACCCATTTTTACCCAAGCTCAAAAGCATCCAGAATGGAAGGAGGCCATTCAGGCTGAGAGTGATGCCTTAAAAATAAAAGCTACTTGGACTCTTGTTCCTTTGAACCCCACATGAATGTTCTTGGTACAAAGTGGATCCTAAAGAGGAAGAGGCATTCTAATGGAAGCATTGAGTGGCGAAAAGCCAGACTTGTTGCCCAAGTTTTTGGGCAGGCTCATGGTATTGATTACTTTGAGACTTTCAACCTCATGGTAAAAGTCTCCACTATCAAAACATTTCTAGGTATAGCTACAACTAACCGCTAGCCTATCAATCTACTGGACGTGGGTAATACTTTTCTCCACGGTGATCTTGAGGGAGATGTGTATATAAAACAACCCACTAGTTTTGTTGATAAAACATATCCTACACATAAAAATCTTCTCAAATGGAGTTGATCTTGTTAATCACTTTTATGGGCATTCTGAATAGACTCGTGTAGTACACAAGTATGCTTTCTAGCACATATTATATGAGGACCCATTTCCCTGCCCTTGATAAAGATGAGGCCTTCCATCCACAAAATTTTCATTCAATTTTGTCAATTACTAGTTCCCAAGTATTCTTCTTTGTTAGATTTGCTCCTAGTGGAAGCTCGAGATATTGACTCGATAAGTTATGTATTTGGCATCCGGAAATCTCATTAACCTTTAACTCATCCTGCTCCACCAGATTTACTACAAATACAACCAATTGATTTCCAGACCCGACATGTCCGCAAACAGCATTACTATCCACTTTACTGTTTTCAATTCATGCCTGTTTTGAGTGCCAAAATAATAGTGTCATCTACAAACAACATGTGTCACACCCTCAGGTCATGGTTACCCAGTGCCCACCTTTATACCTTCCATATCGCCTTGTTGAATTGAATAGTCCAACAGCCAGTTTAATGCTTCAGCTGCCAGTATGAACAGAAGCAGAGACAGCTTGTCACCCTATCATAAACCTCTCCTTGGTTTGAATGTTGGAGTAGAGATCCCTTTGGCATTTACTAGGACCGCATTACTCGCAGTGGTAATGCACTTCTGCATCTAGTTCTTCCACTACCCTGGAAAACTGAACATATCAAGCATTTTTAGGATGAATTTCCAGTTGATGCTATCATATGCTTTCCAAAAGTCTAGTTGTAGGATTATCCTTTTCGTTTTGATCCTTTCAACCAATGGATAATCTCAATCGCAATCAGTGGTCCTTCAAGAATGTGCCTCACTTTAATGAACGGTGTTTGAGTTCCCTCAACTGACTGATAAACCACTTCGCTCAGCCTGGCAGCTAGTAGCTTAGCGATAACTTTGTAAATGCAACCAATGACACTGATCAGCCTAAACTCCTCCAATTTTACAGCTTCAAGTTTCTTAGGAATGAGGATGTTGAAACCCTGTGTGTTGCTGAGGATAGAGTCCTTCCATACGCATGGAGTCCCTCGAGCTAAGTAATAGACCCTGCTGCAACAAACACAGAAGTTATGAGAGTCCGTCTGACCAATGAAGGAGTCCATTCAACAAAGAGAGTCTGTCTGGTGTTTATAAACTGAAACACGTTGGTCGTTGTAAAAAGCTTCAAAAATTATGGTCAACAAACCCGTCTTAACTCCCAAAACATCTAACTGTCAATGTTCAAGTCCCTTAAGCCTAATTGTTCAGAGCCTAAGCCTCACACAAGTTAGGTCCGAAATTTAAGGACCAGCCCCCTGGTCCTTTGGAACAAATTCTCCCAACGGCTCGAAGGACTCAGTATTTAAGGAGCTAGATATTTCAGTTGTTACTTGTGCTTTCTGCCTGAATTACAAAAATTATTGAGAGCACCTTGAATGTGAGAGAAAGAGGAGCATATTGTCACCTTGTTAGCTTTCTAGTTTTGAGCATTACATCGTTAGATTTGTACTAGGTTGTTCCAAGTTTGTTTTCACATTCCTTGGAGCTGATTAAAAATATTGTTAGTTTGTGAGAGCACTTGCTAAGTAGGTTCTGTGTACTTAGTGAGATCTTCAAACCGTTTTATTGGATAAAAAGGTTTATATTGAAGTAATCTTGTCAAGTGACTCTGTTCTTTACACCTCATTCACGAGAGTCTGTCCGTGTCTAACAACCTAGACAGACTTTGTCAGCCCCTCATCAATCCTACAATTGGTATCAGAGCACTAGTTTTGGCTAACGCATCAACTTCAACATCATGGCGGATCTATTGCAAACCAGAATAACAAAATGCATTTCGAGCATCCAAGGATCACTTCAACAAACTACGACCACTGGAAAAATGAGATGGAACAGCACCTGGAGTCCATCAACTCCGAACTATGGGAGGTCATTATCAATGGAGATCTGTTCCTCTTGATCGAAGTCAATGGACCCAGTGGAAAGAAAAAGACATTAACTGAACCGTCAAGCACATCGTACTATTTACATGTGTCTCTCTAGTCAATCACTCCAAATCTACTAATGAAGTGTGGCAACTCCTCCAGGCTACTCATGAAGGAAGCACGGAGCTGAAGAAGTGCAAAGCCTAAGAACTCCACATGGACTATGAAAACTTTCTATAGAAACCTGGTGAGTCTCTAGAAGATGTTCTTAATTTTTTTATGAATTGACTTTTGTGATGCAGGAACTTAGCATTCCCGGACAAGGAGAGTGTCCTTCATAAGCTTCTTGATAGTCTGCATGAAGAATGGACAAAGAGTGGGATCTCAACAAAAGCCTCTAAGGATCTATTCAAGTGGAACGTCCACGATCTTAGATCCTATCTATTGTCCCTTGATAAGTACAAGAAGAACATCAAGAAAAAGTTTGGTAACTCCTCTTCTTCTTCAAATCAAATTGTGTCTATTAATGATCAAGCATTGCAGGTAAAGACACCCTCTGCTAGTCAAGAGGGAGTCTATTTCACTAGCAACACAACTAGACAACATGTAACACCCTACCGCTAATCCTCTAATTACTGTCTAATCGTCTCGGTTATCTTACTACTCGTAGCGGAATTACAAATACTACGGCGGGGATACAACGCCGCTAACCGCCCATACGACTAGCAAGGCTTACTCTACATACAGTAACGGTCCAATTATCAGAATATACCGAGCTTCCGTAATTACTTCCCAATACATACATATCATTTACTTACAACATTTGATTACCGAGTATCCAAAAAGCATAACCAATTACATCCCTTCTTACAAGTTTACAAAAAGCCATAAGTTTACCAACCTACTCATCTCTACCAAGTTCAACATTCTCAAAATATCAAAAGGGTGTACCCCATGGTACACCGGCTATTCAAAAAGGCAATCAGCCGTGTACAACTCGGTACACCATCCACAATCTACTAACTAGACAAAAAGTAATCAATCTTGGTCTCATCACGACTGTCATCCTTCACGAGCACCTTAAAATTTAAAATAGTGCCCCAAGGGCTCAGCAAAAGTTGCGCATAAACTTTGCATAACCTGCGTGCTAGCGAGGGTACGCCGACTACTTGGTCGAATACATGGAGTTCGTTTTATACAAGCACACATGCTATTACATACAACATTACATTCATACAAGGCACGTACTTACAAGGATACCGTACATACAACCGGAAGGCAATACGCAAGCCAAACAACATAGTAATACACTTCACAAATCCACACTTCATTCTTTGTTAGCCAGTTACCCATCCGGGTTAATCGGATGTTCTTTACTCTTTTACTCGGTACCATACGACTTACACCAGTCTTACTCATACAATACTTACTTACTTACTTTTTACTTACTTACTTACATTATACTCATGTTAAGTCGTGTGTGTCTCGGGCACGGACTACACCGTCCCACCACCGGGCTTTAGAGTGGCTCACTAATCCAGGTTGCTACCCATTTAAGGGGTTTGGACCATGGAAAAGATTAAGGCCAGGATCTGGATCCAACCTCTTGTGTCTCCTCCTCCTCACGCGTGGCCGAAACTATATCGGACTTCTACTCATTCCATTTTACCAATTTCTCTATGTTAGAAATGTTAGCTAGTTAGGAATTAGTTAGAAGCCCTTTTTCTACATTACTTGGGCAATACAATACACATCAAGGCACACACACTTCATTCTCATCCATACATTTCATGAATTATACAACTAGGAGTTAAAATAAGTATCCAACAAGGAACAATATAATGCTAGCACAAGAAGGTGCAATAAATCCGATTCGTGCGTTTTATCTTATTTAGGTTGAAATACCCCAAACTTAGATATGGTGTTTAAGTGATAAATAAGATATAAGGAGGCTAAATAATGCCTTAGAAACATTTTTAATCAAGAGAAAACATAAGGAAACACCAAAAGAGCAGTTTAAGCAAAAAGTGCTCTAAGCTTGGAGAGACTTGGGTGAGCACCCAAATATCATTCTTAGACCTTAGTAATATCCTAATGGTCATTTTAAACCAATTACCAAAGAAAACCAAGCTTGAAAACAAGTTAAAACACAAAATGTGCTTTAAGGAGTCTTAAAGCACATTTTGGAAAATTGTCTTGTAAATGGGTTTTGAGTGGCTAAATGTCCATCATTACTCTTTAATTAACATGTGTACTAATTAGTCACATTAGGAAGTCTAAATCAATGGAAATCAAAAATTTCACAATTATGTGCCTTGTTTAGTGAATAGTAACCAAATAGTGCTAGTTTAAGACATTAGTCAAAGTAAGTCAATTAAATGGTCAACAAATACCACAATCTACCTTATTTGACCAAGGGGGCCGGTTTTTTAAGTGTAACTCACCACACTTATCTAGCTAAGTAATGAATAAAGCAAAAGTAAGTAAATTCACTATCACCTTTAACATAAATATCTACCTTTACTTACCTCTTCCTACTTCATTCTCTCTTGTTCCCACCGGTTTTGAACTGCTCCTCTCTTCTTCTCCAACGTGAAGAAAACCTCCATGCTAGCTTCACCTTCCTTGGATTACTACTTACTCATTTTAGCTCCAAAACCAAAACAAATTACATATTCTCTTAGTTAGCTCAAGCTTTCCTTTCTATCTTTCCAAAACTTCAAGAGCTCTATTTTGGTTCCAAGCCAAACCGCCATATATAAGGAGGAAGGAATCCAAAGTTTGGAGGAGTTCATTGGTTCTCATTCTCGTAAGGTAAAGGAATAATGTAAGGAAAATTAGGTTTCCATCATTTTTCTCCATAAACGAAATATGTATACTCATGGGGCTTCATTGTTATGCCTTGTTCTAGCTTATTTCTTATTCTCCAAGGATAAAGGAGGTCCTTCTTGCTTCATATCCAAGCTTGTCTTGAGAAACCAAGGTAAAACAATCAATTTAATACCTTAAAGCACATTTTTAACCTAGGGTTTGTTCCTTAAGGTTAATGTATTATCTAGCACTCATTAGAGTCATTGGATAATGGTTAGAATATTGGCAAGGAGAGTTTAAGTGGTGACCGAGATTGTCCAAGGAAAAAGGCTAAGGAGGAAAGTTTGTGAGCTTGTGAAAGAACAAGGTAAATTACTTACCTTAAGGTGTTTAATGCATTAAGGGATGGGATTTAGGTATATGATGAGTGTAGCTTAAGGTTTACATTAGAAAAGGACTATATATAACCTAGGAGAAACAATGACTATGTTTGAGAACTTGTGACTAAGGAGCCAATGAGAAAAGAGATAGTCAAACAATGTTGAGATGAATTACAAGAAGCATTTTATTTCAATGGGAGCCTTGTTGTGTGTATTTGCAGGTTAAAGGCAAACATATGTGGAAATTCAGTGGTTAAGATTATTGTCATTTAAGGGCCTAAGTGCCAAGCATTTTAAGTTTATACATTATATGATGATGTGGTGTAGTTTTGGTGTAAATTGTGTGTTAAGATGATGTAATGAGAATTTGAGTGATCTTGGTTGTTTGATGGTGAAAAACCAAGTGTTTAGGTGTAACAAGTGTCTAGAGAGAACCATGTCAAAATTTGATGAAGAGACTTGGTGTTTAAGATGTTCTAAGGAAATTTCATGACTAAGGAAACATTAGGAAACTTTAGGAGTTGTTTTGACAAAAGAGTGAGTTTAAGGTGTTCTTGAGAATTAGAATGACTTAGGCATCATCATGATGGAGTTAGGAACCAAGTGAATGTCTTGGGGTATACTTGAGTATTTAGGACTTAGGCAAATGTTGGTAAACAACTAGGAAGGAAATGATGTGTTGGTAGAAGGAGGCATAAACTTGTGTAGAAACTTTAAGTAGTTGCATAAAAGAGTTTTAGATGGTGAAAGATGCTTGGGAGATGATGTTATAGTGGTGAGGAAGCATTTGGCATAGTGGTTATATTAGGTATGAACCACCACTTAGAAACCTAGCGAAAAACATTACAAGTGTTGGCGTGATTACAAGGAAAATGCATAATGACTAAGGTGGATGTTGGTGAGTGATTTAATGTGTTTAGTGGAAGGCTTAAGTGTAGTTGAGGTGCCTAAATGAGGTTAGAACATACTAAGATGTAAGAGGAGAAGTTTGGAGTCAAATGGGAATTTAGAAACAAGGTTCTGGAGCCGACCGACCTTAGGGACCGGACCTGCAAGGTCAGTCGAGCTCAGTTTACACTACCGGAAAGAGTTTCTGGAATCGACCGAACTTGGGGACCGGACTTACAAGTTCGGTCAGGCTTGTATTTTGTGTACGAATTAAGTCTCTGGAATGGACCGACCTTGGGACCGGACTTACAAGGTCGGTCATGCCTAGAATTTTGTACGAGAATTAAGTCTCTGAAATCAACCGAACTTGGGACCGGACTTACAAGTTCGGTCGGGCTTAAATTTCCCACGGGGAAACTCTCGGGAATGGACCGACCTTGGGGACCGGACTTGCAAGGTCGGTCAGGGTAGAATTTTCAAGCAGTAATACGTCCTGGAATGGACCGACCTTGGGTAAGGTCGGTCGGTAAGATCGGTCGAGCCAAAACACAAAAAAAGGAAATTTTAAATTCTAAAGATGTTAATTGGTAATAAGGTATGCCATTGGTAGGGTAACAATGATTAGGAACCTAAGAACCTAAGGAATTAAGTTAGGTTAAGTATAAACCTTAAGTTTAAAGTTAAGTTAATATGGTTAAGCGGTAAAGACTAAAGAGGGTATCGAATGGGAATCTTTAGGGATTAAGTGTCTTAAGTAAGGTGCAAATAACTAATGACCTAAAAATGAATGAATGTTTTAGGTTTGTGAATTGGGACCCCGAAGAAGGTTAAACAAACAACAGTCGATGGTGAACGGTACAGTCTTTCTTGTGACCTGCTTGCTAACGAGGTGTCCCTCGGCTTGTGTGCTACCTGTTTGTTTGATCTGACTAAGACAAGATAAAGCATGCAACCGGATATTAATGTTCTCGTTGTGTATGTGTTTCCTTAAGGATAGCTACTAACTAAGCTTGATACTTATTGAGTTAAGGAGAGGATTTGTACATTGGTGATTGTTGGTTAATACTCGTCAAGGTTTAACTAACACTTGGTATTTAAGACTTTCACTAACCGTAACTTGGGGTGGGAGTGAGGAATCCGGAATGGTACCGGCACATGTGTATGGGGGAGGTCGGTATCTGAATCAGATCCAACTTCCGAATAAGACTTGTCCTCGGACTCGTCGCCTAGGGTCAACAAACCGACCCGACCACCCAGACTACTGTTTGAGGTGGGAGGCACATTAAGGATGGCGTGGGGGGATCAAGCCTACATCCCCAACAAATTAAGAAAGGTAGCTTATTGCCGGATAGTGCACTGCTACCGGCTAGGGTTAACCAAGCCCTACAAAAATAAGCAACCAATTAAGGGCTAACCAATCTAATAGTGGAACGGTTGGCAATTATAAGGTTAAGAAGATTGTGGATTTAAGGAGTTAAGATCTAACTCACTTATTAAGGGAACGCCTGAGTCGTTCATATGCATTTGAGCTATTTATGTTCATTGTGGTTTTTTGTTTTATTGCATTTCATATTATGTTTGTGATGCTAATCAACTTCCATGCTATCGACAATTAGTCGTCGTAGCCCCGTTAGCTTGGGGGCCACGAGAGGGTCATACCAGCATTCGTGCTGTCCCCCTTTGGGGGCTGTTTTTACACTTGCAGGTAAGCGGCCCATGAAGTCACACCACGAGAGTAAGAGCGGGTAGCCCTAGGTGGGACTTATTTTGAGTACGGGTAGCGCCTGTGCATCCGTCTGTTGATAGTTGAACTTGTGAAATATTTTATGGTTTTGGAGATACTTTAAACTCGGTTGGTGTATGTACTATGGATATGCGGTTGTAAATATTTAAGTAACGGTATTTCTTGTTGATTAGACCGTGGCAAGGTCCTGGTGATAGTTTAATTCCGCTGCGACGTTTAGGTATTATTTGTTAAGTTGCGATAACCACGATTGGCTTAGGACGGGGTGTTACATAGGTGATCACATATCACACACACACACAAATCAGAGTAGCCATGGTAGCATACAGGGCATGAGAAATTCATACTGTTCACCGTTGACCTTGGACTCACCGACTCTCCTTCGGTGTTCGACTATTCGAATCCTATCACATACATGCGATTGAGGGGTTAATTATTGATAATTAACTTAACTCGTTTCATCTTTTACATTTCCAACTTATAGTTACTATGTCCTTACAATTCATACAAGTTCACATTGGTTACTTACTCTTCATTACTTTTCAAACTTGTTTATTCCCTTAAGGACCACTAAACATCATTAATCAAGTCCTAATTATCTTGTACCATCATTACCATTCATTTCCTTATCTTAAAAGCCACTTTTAAAACTTAGTTTCAAGATTTTGGGTTGGTCGGGACCTTGTCCAGGTCCTAAGTCCCGGACCAACCTTTGGTCTAAGTCTCAAACAGAATTTTTACATGGTCCGGGTCCTTGTACATTGGCTAAGTCCCGGACCAGAAGGTGTCTGAACTCTCGAACGGTTTTTGTATGTGGTCCGGGAGTTGAACATGGGACCAAGTCCCGGACCAAGGTTGCAGGAAACTCTCGGTGCTTTTAATGTACTGGTCTGGGACTTCCTCAGGGACTTAAGTCCCGGACTATAGCAGGTTTTCTACAGATTTTTTATTTTCCTTCTCTGTTACAATCCTCTCTTTGCCTAATCAATTCCCCATTCTTCCCACACTTAATCCCACATGTTTAAACACTTAATTAACCTTCTAAACTTCCCTAAATCCATCACTAACTCATTACTCCTTTCCATACTAATTCACACATTTTTTTCTAACTTTCATTTCAACACTTGTATTCATTCTTCCTTAGTTTTGCTATGCTACAGATTTTGGTTCTAATTCATACCATTCATGGTTTCCTTTTCTAATGCCATTTCTAAAGTTCAAAATGCATTATCTATCACTCCAACTCTACCCACTACTTGGCTCCTTCTCAAATCTGTTTTCAAAGTGTTCTTCTACTTACATTAAGCTCTTAAGTCCTCTAGTTTCTATGTAAATTTTGACATAGTCTCCCCTAAAATTTAACAATCTTACCACATTATCTTGCTCACACATTACCACTTATCAAACCTGTTCATTACATCCATTATCAGCACAAATACTAGGCACTAACCACCCTTTTAATTCCTGCACACATCATCTATTTTCTCAAGGTTTTACAAGCTTTTAATAATCTTTCTAAAGCTATAAAACAGTTTAGTTCTCTTCCACATTATACCACTACTCAAAACCATGTACATTACTCATTCCAAGCATAAATGACAACAATTTCCCACTTACAACTAGCCCTTATCTAACCTAAGGTTTACATACTTGTTTAAGGTTTTAAAAAAAGGCATTACCTTCCAATGTATAGATGAAGCTTTGGACAACAACAATAGCAAAATTCCACTCCAAGAATGAAGCCAAAATCGGCTGGAGAACAAGGAACATGGAGTTCAAAACTTAGAAATTCTTATTTTGCAAATGAGAGCTAGAAATGGTGGATTTTCAAATTTCTTTTTACCTCAAAACAACAAGGTGAAGAAGGAGCTTCCAATGGTGGTCTCAAGCTTCAAAAAGAGTCACACCCATAGAGATGAAAGTGGAGCTTTTCGATTTTTGAAGGAGGAAGATGATCTCCTTGACAAGAGGATTCCAACGGTATAATTTTTGTGATTTTTGGACAAGGATTGAGTGCTCAAAGATGAGGAAGAAGGTGGGAGCTTGTGTGGTTTCTTCAAATCGCCATTGTTTGGCTTGGGGAAGAAGATGAATGAGAGAGCAAGGAGGGAGTACGGTGGGGGAGTGTGAGAGAATTGGAGAGAGAGAGTCCAAAGTAAGGTAAGTGTACTTTCTACCTTTTTACTTTTTCTTATTTTATTCTTTATGTGCTTTGTCCTTATGTGTATTAGAAACAATTAATAGTGTGAGAGAGGGGGGGGGGGGGGATCGGCCCCATCCACACACATACAGATTTTTAAATTTTTTTGCAAGTGGAACAAAGTAGTTTGCTCTTATTACAGTTAACACCCCACAACTTCTCATTTTTGCATTATTCACTAACCGGAACCCGTTTTCCGGAATTTTCTCGTTAATTAATTTTATTGGTTCTAGACCTTCATTAATGTTTAATAATGACTATTTGGTTGACCAAAATTTTTACGAGTCTATTTAACCCGCCCGCTTAAAGTCGTGTTTTCCCGGTTTCCTCGAAAAACGCGCTTTAAGGTTCGTTTGTGTTTTTAATCCGTTTTAAGGATCCGTTTTCTTCGGGAGTTATTCCCTTGCGTTTATTTAGGCATAACTAAGCCTTTAAAATCTTCATTAGCCTAATTAATCACTATTTTTAATTTCAGGGTATTTCAATCTACCCCCTTAAGGAACTTTGCCCTCAAAGTTGCTCAAGGTTAACGGTTTACTATTTCTACTCATTTGGCAACCCAATTGCCACAATGTACCTACTACCACCTTACAAGGTGTTAAATCCCCCTACATTACAAGCACTACACAATTCAAACACAACACACAATTACCATACGTAATACACAGTTACAATACACATCATTCCATAATACAAATTGAGTCAATACCATACAACACCAATACATTACACGTTGTGCACACATACCAAAATACACTTAGCACTACATGTGCCAGCAAATATACAATACATACATACATAATGATGCAATGCTAACCCGAAGCAATGCAAAAACAAAATGGCTCTACCCCCCTTAAAATGGGTACGCCCCGTACCCTCTAAGTACTAGACAATCTAGTCTATAAACAACTGTGGGTACTTCGCCTTCATGGCGTCTTCTAACTCCCAAGTCGCTTCTTCGACATCGTGGTTGGACCACAAGACCTTCACTATTCGCACTGACTTATGGCGAGTGTCTCTAGTCTTAGTATCAACGATTCTCACGGGAGTCTCTACATATCTCATCATCGGCTCAATGGATAATTGCTCGGGCTCTAGAACATGAGAAGGATCGGCAATGTACTTCTTGAGTTGTGACACATGAAAGACATCATGGACACGCCCCAACTCCTCAGGTAAGGCTAACTGTAGGCTACAGATCTAACTCTCTCAGTGATCGTGTACGGCCCTACAAACTTCGGGCTCAGCTTGCTCTTCTGACCAAATCGGAATACGCCCTTCATCGGTGAAACGCGCAAGAACACTTGGTCGCCCACGGTGAACTCAAGGTCGCGTCATCGCACATCCGCATAGGATTTCTGTCTATCTTGGGCTGCTTTCATATTTGCTCGGATTTGCTAAACTTTGGCTTGTACTTGTTCAAGGTACTCTGGTACTATGATGACCGCTTCGCTTGACTCATCCCAACACAACGGGGTACGGCAAGGTCTACCGTATAAAGCTTGGAAAGGTGACATCTTAATCGAAGCGTGATAGCTATTATTATATGAAAACTCGATAAGATGAAGCTTATCAATCCAACTCCCCTGAAAGTCTAAGGCACATGCTCTAAGCATGTCCTCGAGTGTCTGGATGGTCCTGTTTGTCTGACCGTCGGTCTGTGGATGGAAGGCGGTACTAAGCTTCAACTCGGTACCCAGCGCTTCCCGTGTCGCTCTCCAGTATCTTGAAAGAAATCTGGTATCGCGGTCAGATACAATAGTCTTCGGGGCTCCGTGGTGTCGAATGATCTTCGTGTCGAATAACTCAGCGAGTTTTGCCAGTTTCCAGGTGTCTTTCATCGGTATGAATCAGGCAACCTTGGTGAGGCGATCGACTACTACCCAGATCATGTTGAGTCCTCCCCTAGCAGGTGGGAGTCCTACAACAAAATCCATGGAGATATCGTGGAATTTCCACTCTGGAATTGGCATAGATTGTACCATTCCGCCCGGTCTTCTGTGCTCAAATTTTAATTTCTCGCATGTAAGGCATCTCAGAACATACTTAGTCACATCAGATTTCATTCCCGACCACCAGAATTACTCTTCATGTCTTTGTACATCTTGGAGGCTCCCAGATGGACGGATAGTGTAGAACAATGTGACTCTCGCAGAATGCGATCCCTGAAATACCCCAAACCTAAGTATTCTAAGTAAACATCCATTTATGATGTAGTAAGGCTAAAATATGCCTTAGAAAGATTGGTAGACAATTTAAACCAAGGAAAACACAAGAAAATACCTTAAGGGCAATTAAGGCAAAAATGTGCTCTAAGCTTGGAGAGACTTGGGTGAGTACCCAAATATCATGCTAAGACCTTAGAAATATCCAAATGGTCATTTTAAACCAATTACCAAAGAAAACCAAGCTTGAAAACAAGTTAAAACACAAAATGTGCTTTAAGAAGTCTTAAAGCACATTTTTGAAAAAAAAATGTCTTGTAAATGGGTTTTGAGTGGCTAAATGTCCATCATTACTCTGTAATTAACATTTGTGCTAATTAGTATCACATTAGGAAGTCTAAATCAATGGGAAACCAAAAATTTCACAAATTTGTGCACTAATTTGTGAATAGTAACCAAATAGTGCCTAGTTTAAGTTTTAGTTAACATAAGTCAATAAGTTGGTCAACAAAGACCATGACTAGCCTTATTTAAGAGGGGGCCGGTTTTCTAAGGGATGAGTCACCATAGACTTCATCAAATAAGAAAGGAAAAGAAGAGGAAATGAGAGAAAGTTACTATTTGCTTTTAAAAAGTAAAATATCTTACCTTTAGCTTACCTTCTCTCCTCCTCTTCATTCTCTTCTTCCACGGTTTCTTCTTCTCCTCTCCTGCTCCAAAACCGAGAGGGCTGCCTCCATGGATGCTCCATCTTCAAATGCTCACCAAACCTTCATTTTAGCTCCAAATCCAAAAATAAGCATAGATTATTCTTAGTTAGACCAAGACCTACCTTTCTACCTTTTCAAATCTATCAAAGCTCAAGTTTGTTGCCATGAGAAAACTCCATTGATGGAGGAAAATCAAGTTTGAAGAGCTCTTTTGGTTCTCCATTCATCCAAGGTAATGAAAGTGAAAGAAAAATCAACTTTCCATCCTTTTTCTTAGATGGCCGAAAATTACCACTCCTGGGGGATTTGTTTTTATGCCTTGTTCTAGCTTGTTTTATTCACCAAGGACTAGTGGAGGTCCTCTTTCATTCAATGCCCAAGTCTACCTTGAGACTTCAAAGGTAATCATCCACTTTCATACCTTAGAACACATTTTTAACCTAGGTTTTCATTCCTTAAGCTTAGTGTATTGTTTAGCACTCATGGGAGTCATTGAATATTGATTAGAACATTGGCAAAGGAAATTTAATGGGTGGCCGAGATTCATTCAAGAAGAAGGTCTAAGGAGGAAGTTAAGATAAGCTTGAAAAAACAAGGTAAAATGCTTACCTAATGGTGGTTTAAGGTTTAAGGGTGGCATTTAGAAAAGTACTAATGTAGCTTAAAGCTTACATTAAGTAATGGGTTATATAACCTAGGAAAAAGGAATTTAAACAAGCTTGTGAACTTGTGACTAAGGAGCCAATGGGAATGAGTTAGTAAGATAAGTTTAAGATGGATTTTAAGAGCATTATAACTACTATGAGATTGATGGGTGTAATTGCAGGTTGAAAGCTATTACATGTGGGAAATTCAGTGTTTAAATTCATGTCATTTAAGGGCCTAAGAGCCATGTCATTTAAGAGCCTTAGTGCTATGCAATTTAAGATTATTGCATTATATTGAGTTTGTTGCGAATGAGTTGATTTGGGTGAGAAAATATGATGAGAAAGAACTTGATGTGTGTGTGAGATGGTTGAATGAGGAAAACAATGCTTATGGGCATGATAATATACTAGAGAAGCTATGGCAAAATTTGAGTAGAAAACAAAGCGTTTAAGTGATGGTTATCAGTTAATATGACCTAGGATTTACTTGGGATCATTCTGAGGAATTTGAGTGGAAATGAGTTAACTAAGGAGTTTTGGAGGTTTAGAATGACCTAGAATTGTCTATTAGGAAATTAGAGTTTAGATGGGTGTATTGAACACACCAAAGTCATGGTATGAGGAATGGTAAGACTTGTGCAAAATTTGGAGGTAATGGTGTACAATGTTTTAAGATGATTTAGGTATGAACTAGGGAATATAACGATAAGAAGTTTTGATGTCTTGTTTAAGTGGTGAAGATGCTAGTAGTGGATTAATAAGGTCATAGTTGGATGGTAATGAGTGGACTTGGGTGATGGAAGTGAAAATTGAAGGAGAATGTGTTGTCAATTGTCAAGGAAAATGACTTGGAATGTAAAAGAGCGTGTGATCATGAGAATGGTGAGTAAGTTGAGTAAAAGGAGATGGAAATATCTAAGGAGGGTGTAGGATAGTCAAGGTAAAGAAGAACAAGGTTAAGGTGCTAAGAAGATGGGGAAAAATGCATAGGTAAGTTCATGAGTTTAGGTTGATAAGTAGCAAAAGGAAAAGAAAGGAATTGTGCATGGACATGCAAGATAACCTTGGAAGGTTTAGCAAGCAAAGATGGGATGTAATAATGCTTAGGGAGAAGTCATATTGATTGGAAAGGAAACACTTTGGATAGTTAGAGTTTTAGACAAAAATTACATGTTGGAAAAATAAGGAAATAAGTAACAAGTGTTAGGAATTCTTGTAAGGATTGAGAAAATGGTTAAGGAGGTTTAGAGGATGTTCTAAGGTGAGTTTAAGTGCCTATATGGTATTAAGACATAATGGGACACTTGTGGAAGAGTTGGGCATCTTGGCAAGAAATGAGATAAGTGTTTAAGGGTATATAAGATGAGTTTTCTGGCACGTCCGAACTTCCGTCCGAATTTGGAAGCTCGGACATGCCCTATTGCGTTTAAATTTTCCGAGTCTCGACCAGAGTCCGAACTACAGTCCGGACTTAGATGTTCGGACACTTGAAATTTTTCCTATGATTTTTCCTCGACCTATGTCCGAACTTTGGAAGCTCGGACACATATTCGGACATACGTCTGGTTGCACCCTTTTGAGTCTCGGCTTGTGTCCGAACTTCGGAAGCTCGGACACAAGTCGGACATGGTGCGGTTTTGACCAAAAACTTTGTTTAAAGGTTAGGAAATGATATCTAATGGTGGGGATTGATGGATATTGATGTTATAAAGTTATTAAGGGCATGCTTGGAGGGTGGCATGACTACTAAGTGGGTGAATAAGTATAAGGTATGAGGAGAAGTGATTCACTTAAGATTAAGTTTGTAAGAACTTAAGTGGTGTTAGATGGGGATCATTAGTGACTAAGTGAGTTAAGTAAGTTAGCTTTATTGGAAAAGTAATTAACAACCTAAAATTGAATGAATGTTTTAGGGTTTGAGAATCTAGACTCTAGAGGAGAGTAAGCAACCGAACGACCAACGGTGAACGGTACAGTTCTTCTTGTGACCTGCTTGCTAACGAGGTGTCCCTCGGCTTGTGTGCTATTTGTTTTTGTGTGCTCACTAAACAAGATAAAGCATGCAACCGGAACATTATGTTTATTGTATTGTTGTGTGATGTTTGGAAACTAACACAACTTACCGTGAGAACCTACTAACTAACGTTTAGTAAGGAATTGTGCGAGACTAAGGAACCCTCCCTAACATTAGTTTGTGAAAAACCAAAAGAGGTTAACCAACAAACGTGGTCTTAAGACTTCTACTAAGGTACTTGGGGGAGGGGAGTGAGGAACCGGGACTGACTCCGGTCATGCATGATATTGAAAGGGGGTCGGTATCTAAAGCAGATCCGACTTCCGCTTAAGGACTTGTCTTCGGACTTGTAGCCTAGGGTCGGTTGACCGGCTTAGCTACGTTGGACATCTAGTCCAAGGTAGGTGGCATTAAGATGGCATGAGGGGATCTAGCCTACATCCCCAACAATTTAAGAATGTTGTTTATTGCCGGTAAGTGTCCTGCTGCTGGCTAGGGTTAACCAAGCCCTACGAAAATAAACAACGAACTAAGGGTTAACCAGTTCCCAATGAGAGAACGGTTGGCATATATGAGATAAGGTTTGAGATAAGTTGCAACCATTCCTATTTAAAGGATGGTTTGTATTATAAGACTGAGATAAGCTACATCCATTCCTTTTTAAAGGATGGTTGTTTTCTAAGACTAAGATTGAGGTAAGATAAGGATGGACTAAGATTAAGAGGAAACGTAACTTAAGGAGTGAAGTAATTGACTCACTAAATAAGGGAACGCATTTAAGTCGTTCATTGTGTTTGAACTTTGATTGTTCATATTTGGATTGTGGTTTATTGCACTTTCTATTATGTTGTGCATCTAATCAACCTCCATGCTATCGACAATTAGTCGTCGTAGCCACGTTAGCTTGGGGGCCATGAGAGGATCGTACCAGCATTCGTGCTGACCCCCTTTGGGGGCTGTTTTTACTACACAGGTGAACGTCAGGAGGCGGCCGACGCAAGAGTAAGATGGGGTACGAGCGTCACGGGTTAAGTGTGGCCTACGAGTTGTGCATGTACACTCGTATGGCAAATTGAGTTAGTAAGATGTATAGGATGTGAGGGGATTGTAAGAAGGATATGTATTTGGTTAAGATTTGTATGTACTAATGTTCGGTATATTCTGTAGTCAGACCGTGGCAAGGTCCTGGAATGTATTTGAATCCGCTGCAGAGTTTATATATATGGTGATAAGTTTGTGATAACCACGATTGGATCGAGATGGGGTGTTACAAAAAGTGGTATCAGAGCGTAGTTACGCTCTGAAGACAAGAATTACCGAATTTAGGAGAATACTGAGGTGAGGTTGAGTTTGAGTTATGGGTTAAGGGTTGAGTGTTAGAGTGAGAGGTGCGTTAGCTAGGAATTCCTGGTGTTTACCGGATATCCATAGTACCCAGACCCACCCTCCACATCCCTTGCTTGAATTATGGGGAACGAATACCAGAGAGAAGAAAGCCCTCTTACTCGAAAACCCGGGAAACCCGATCTGGTAGTTAGTTAACAGTAAGCAATACGAGAAACATCTTGTTGAACAACAGTTTATGAGAACTTGAACGTTTTAACTGGGGCGCAGCGGTGAAACAGGCGCTACCAAGGGAATTCTACCAGTAAGGGAAGGAAATTACCAGCAACATGGGTCGACATACTACGCAGTCGAGTTACACCGCAATACCAATGATAAGAAAAGCACTACGAGTACAATGGATAAGAAAGGTTAAGCGACATGAGCACCGGTCAGTGGTCCGAATGAGCATAACCATGGATGATACAAGCATGAGGGTTAAGATTACTGGAAAGTCTAGTTAGAAACGGGGACTCCAAACCCCATACAATGAGGAAGGTTACAAACCTGTTCGACGTAGCACAGACAACGATGAAAACACATACAAATTGTATACCGGAATAGGACTACGATGTGTAGTGCCTAAGGAGAATCATTACTTAATAACTACGACAAAATACGTGAAGACGGGAGCGAGGATTAAGATATAAGTAAGTAACGAGGGGTTCCCTTAGGATGAGGAACGCCCTGATAGCGACAGTACTGTCAAAACGGCAAGGAAACTGCTAAATGGTCAGTTATCCAAACTAAAGAACAGCGAAGGAGTCTCGAGGACTACCAAAGATATAAAATATTGAGGAGGAAGTACCATTACTGATGCGCAAAGCACTGGTAACCCATCTTGCATGGCGCACTTGCCATAGCAAGTGCTACCACGGTTAAGCTACACGGAAAGCCGTCATGGCGAGATAGTAGAATGCTACAGTTGTAGTACTCTAATACCGGACTGTAAATCTATAAGAACGGAAGGATGAAACCTTGGAAGGCCCGATGGCCTGACCATGATGAGATGAGTCGACACACCGGTCAGCGGGGAGCTGAACTTGGACGGAATACGGACGACATAAATTCTAGCAACGGGTACAACCTACTACAATGACAACCGACAGTACGGTACGGTAAGAACATCAATCCAAACCCCGAGTAGGAAAACATAAAGATCGCTCAGTAATGCGAGCAAAACACTACGTAAGTAATAATGTACAGGGAATGCATTACGGAATACAATGAAGACGGTCGACATAAAAAACTTTCAATAAGAACGAGATAAGACTCCCGAGGTGATCATTGAGAATACCAGTAATAAATAATCTTCAATGAAGATGTTGGAAAACCAGAAAACAAGGATAAAAGAATGAACGTAAGCTATAACCTACTAAGGATTAAGGACGTACAACCTGGAAAAGGGAAGCTCAAAGGACTACCCCCACAGAGCGGGCATAGTCAAGCCGAACAAACTGATGAATGATAGTTAATACTGTTTGTCTAACTCATTAACACCCAAGTATGATTGGTCATCAACGGGTGGCGTAGTCAACGGAAGTTGAACGAAGCGTTGAGATGGAAGTATAAGATGACAGGATGATATCCAACTTTGACACCGTAAGGCAAACGCCTAATACGAACCTAACCTTGATTGCTAAAAGACGTAAGTCTAGCAAAAATGACAGTATTTTCGAGGACACTAAGTAACCTCAGATCACCTGAATAAACTTCATAGTAGGAAGCAGGATGCAGCAACTTACCATGATACCCGATAATACATTTAATATGTAACCTAACGGTGGATAGTGTTCAAAGGAACAAAACCTATAGGATGACCTACAGATGAGTAAGAGTACAAGTAATGAACTAAGGCATAAGCACTAAGAGCCTACGAGCCAAGGAGGTTAACCACATCAGAGCCCGAGGCGCAGTAAGTTGTAAGAGAGCTTATTTAAGCCACGAAGGAACTACAACTCGTAGATATGAACGGTTACCAAACCTATAACTTAGATTGTGGAAAATATTGCCAGGAAAAAGGCACCAATGAGAATAATGAGATAGTACATTAGCAAGGGCGGAGAACGAACCATGCCTTTTAGGGTGGGGATACCTCTCCTTGTTGTGAGGCCATGAGTGGGAATAAACCCCTCAAAAAGGGCTTTCACCTATTAGAGATATAATACGCTTTGGTTAGAGAATGGAAAATGTGAACCTCGAGAGACTACCTTTAAACATACTAGATACACTTGAGGAATAAGGAAGGCTGCAGAGACAGACCTCACACAACACCCAGGATGCAAGGATCAGTAATCGTCAGAGATAAACATGGTGAGTGCACAGAATGGCACGTCAAGTGACCAACGCTCAGAAGAGCTTGTGAGTAACGGATGACTTCTTCAGTAACCGGTCAAATTACATGGTAAATAACATCATAAGGATGAAAGAATGTGAGAAAAATTAGCCTACTTATGAACCTGAGATTGAAGTAGAACACCTTCATATTAAGAGATGACCATTTACAACACGGTATGACAACCGCCAAACACTGAAATTAGAGAACTCCTAGTGTGTTTCACACAAGAAGGGATTGAATATAAGATAAGATGTTAGAGTAAATGAGTAAGTAGTTGCGCCATCAATGGGCAACATGGTAAAGGCCAACTACCACGGTAGTAGTGGTCGTGAGTACGATATTTATATAAGGGGATTAAGTCATGGTGCACGGTAAAGCGACTATTATGTGTGAGCCGTCAAATATTGACACTGAGGCAATTAGATCTATGAGCTAAGAACGTTATAAGTAAGGAAATAAGATGAAAGACGAACTGTGCATTAACGCCAGTAGTCTAGACCATGTAAGCTAAATTCCACAGGAAGCACACTACCCACTCCTTAAGGAACTGGAAGTGCATTCCTAGTAGATCAAAATATGAGAAACAAGATAAGAGGCTCTGTGGAAAGAGACCTCAGTTACTAAGAGACCGAATCAGTATGGGATACAGAAAGAACTAGAGCATACCATACTTAAGAACACAGTAAATAGATTTCCCTTGATTAAGTTCAAGAAGAACAATAAGTGTTATTATAGAACGATGAAGAGGATGAAAGAGGAGATCGACAACAGATACTTCATAATTAGCAATAGCTAAACGTGTGACGGACACTACAAGTTTACTAAAATGAGACGTGTGACGACTGCACCCCACAGGAGCTTGCAGGCCTGACGGACTCATTTATGACCTAGTCGGGTAAGTAGTAATGTACCAGTAAGGTACCCCACGCATGTAGACGAGTGGTGTAAGGAACACGGGAAGTAGTCGACTCCGTACCACGGACAACGACGCAAGATCAGACAAGAGCAGCCACTACCACAAACAGTCGAAGAGAAGAATTCAGTTGAACCAACAACACAAATGAATCAGAGAACAAATAATTAAGGACTATGAAGTGCGAAGAGCACGGATTGTTAAGTACAGACATTGGACATGTCTTAAGATGTAAGAGATTAAACTGTAAAGCGCAATAAGCACTAAACAGTAGTTTCAGATTAAGAATCATCCTCAGACCAAAGGTCAGATGAAAGAACGATTTAAACACTTGAGAAAACACTAAGAATACAAACATTAGATCCCCAGGGAGACTGGATAGACGAGCTACAACTCATCAAGGCCGTGTATATATAAGGATAACACGTGTCCATTGGAAGACCTTTAGTACACAGATATAAGCATGCAGGATAAGAATATACATACTATAAAAGGATAAGAAAGGGAAACGGAGCCTAAGATTATCAGAGTCGCGCAGCGGAAGCTAGCAGATCAGTACCTTTGAGGTTAGATCCAACTAAGTTAAGAAATGGTATAAGTACCGTAAGAATCCTCGATACAGAGACTAAGCCATTACCATAGTTATGACCTCTGATCGAATTATAGTGAGATAGATGACACGGAAGCTAGAATGCTTAGTGAGAATTAGACATCTTGAACTTATGTTCAAGGATGATATAATGTTGATTACGTGGGCGTAATAGTGAAAACCGCTTAGCGTATGTTTATTACTGAGTACATAAACTACGGTGTGCATAGCACAAAAGAATTTGAGAATATGTTTTATATAAGCATTTTGAGATAAAATATGGTTATTGCGCACAGAAGATGTGGATACCATACATATTAAGTACCTATCTTGTTAACTCCGGTGTGAGTACAAGTTAAGAGAATTAAGGAAGAGGAAAAGGAGACTTAAGGAATAAGGAATATATGAGGTATGAGTCGATAGAACTATGTGTGAGATAAGAATAAGATAAACACTATGGGATACTGTTCGATATGAGTATGAGGTAGAAATAGAAATGCTATGAAGTGCAAGATGGTGAAAGTTGGTATGAGACCGATATAGAACTTAGTAGGAATTTAAGTCCTGAGGCAAGTATTAAGAGATGAATTGGGAATGATTGAGGGACTGGTCCACACCTTGGAGATGTAATGATTACGACTAGAATCACTAAAAAGATAGAAAATTGGACATGAGTGAATTATTTGATGTTTTGAAAATGACGTGGGAGGTGGAACTTGATTTTCTAGGGATCAAGGGAAACGAACACAAATTGGGGGGAAGGATAGTTCAACACTGATGCTGATCACATCAGGGTTGGATGATTCCTGAAACTCCCTACCAGTGGTCACAATTAAATCACACTAGGATAGAGGCATTGGAATAAAACAAAATTGGAGTTGATTGTATTTTCAAATAGAGGGAATTATTCCTCACATGACCTCGTAAAAAGGATTACCTTTTTACTGAGTCGAGGACGCACGAGCCTTGTCTTCGGACTGGTGACATGGGGAGAGCAGAGTTGTTTTGTATTCTGGCCCATGGTGACGAGGACGAATGAGCCATTGTCTACGGACGGACCGGTGAATGGGAAATAGTGTTGGAAATTATGTGAATGTTTTAATCATCAAAGGAACAAAGAGAATTCTGAATGCTATACATGCTTAAGCATGTTGTGTGATATTTAAGTATAAGCATATGGCGGATCTAATGATCCAATGAGTTTAAGTATACATAAGTGATTATATATGATCTATAGAATGAGGTAAGACATGTATTCTAATAAGATAAGATGCATGGGAACTTTGGGGACAAAGTTCTTTTAAGGGGGGTAGATTGAAAATACCCAAAACTAAGTATTTAAGTAAACATCAATTTATGATGTAGTAAGGCTAAAATATTCCTTATAAAGATTGGTAGACAATTTAAACCAAAAAGGAAAACACAAGAAAATGCCTTAAGGGCAATTAAGGCAAAAATGTGCTCTAAGCTTGGAGAGACTTGGGTGAGTACCCAAATATCATGCTAGACCTTAGTAATATCCTAATGGTAATTTTAAACCAATACCAAAGAAAACCAAGCTTGAAAACAGTTTAAAACACAAAATGTGCTTTAAGAAGTCTTAAAGCACATTTTTGAAAAAAAATGTTGTCTTGTAAATGGGTTTTGAGTGGCTAAATGTCCATCATTACTCTTAATTATCAGGTGTGCTAATTAGTATCACATTAGGAAGTCTAAATCAATGGGAAACCCAAAAATTTCACAAATTGTGCACTAATTTGTGAATAGTAACCAAATAGTGCCTAGTTTAAGTTTTAGTTAACATAAGTCAATAAGTTGGTCAACAAAGACCATGACTAGCCTTATTTAAGAGGGGGCCGGTTTTTCGAAGGATGAGTCACCATAGACTTCATCCAAATAAGAAAGGAAAAGAGAGAGGAAATGAGAGAAAAGTTACTATTTGCTTTTAAAAAGTAAAATATTCTTACCTTTAGCTTACCTTCTCTCTTCCTCTTATTCATTCACTCTTCCACGGTTTCTTCTTCTCCTCTCTTGCTCCAAAACAGAGAGGGCTACCTCCATGGATGCTCCATCTTCAAATGCTCACCAAACCTTCATTTTAGCTCCAAATCCAAAAATAAGCATAGATTATTCTTAGTTAGACCAAGACCTACCTTTCTACCTTTTAAATCTTTCAAAGCTCAAGTTTGGTGCATGAGAAAACTCCATTGATGGGAGGAAAATCAAGTTTGAAGAGCTCTTTTGGTTCTCCATTCATCCAAGGTAATGAAAGTGAAAGAAAAATCAACTTTCATCCTTTTTTTCTAGATGGCGAAAATTACCACTCGGGGGGGATTTGTTTTATGCCTTGTTCTAGCTTGTTTTTTCACCAAGGACTAGTGGAGGTACCCTTTCATTCAATGCCCAAGTCTACCTTGAGACTTTCAAAGGTAATCATCCACTTTCATACCTTAGAACACATTTTTAACCTAGGTTTTCATTCCTTAAGGTTAGTGTATTGTTTAGCACTCATGGGAGTCATTGGATATTGATTAGAACATTGGCAAAGGAAATTTAATGGGTGGCCGAGATTCATTCAAGAAGAAGGTCTAAGGAGGAAGTTAAGATAAGCTTGGAAAAACAAGGTAAAATGCTTACCTAATGGTGGTTTAAGGTTTAAGGGGTGGTATTTAGATAAGTACTAATGTAGCTTAAAACTTACATTAAGTAATGGGTTATATAACCTAGGAAAAAGGAATTTAAACAAGCTTGTGAACTTGTGACTAAGGAGCCAATGGGAATGAGTTAGTAAGATAAGTTTAAGATGGATTTTAAGAGCATTATAACTACTATGAGATTGATGGGTGTAATTGCAGGTTGAAAGCTATTACATGTGGGAAATTCAGTGTTTAAATTCATGTCATTTAAGGGCCTAAGAGCCATGTCATTTAAGAGCCTTAGTGCTATGCAATTTAAGATTATTGCATTATAATGAGTTTGTTGCGAATGAGTTGATTTGGGTGAGAAAATATGATGAGAAAGAACTTGATGTGTGTGAGATGGTTGAATGAGGAAAACAATGCTTATGGGCATGATAATATACTAGAGAAGCTATGGCGAAATTTGAGTAGAAACAAAGCGTTTAAGTGATGGTTATGAGTTAATATGACCTAGGATTTACTTGGGATCATTCTGAGGAATTTGAGTGGAAATGAGTTAACTAAGGAGTTTTGGAGGTTTAGAATGACCTAGAATTGTCTATGAGGAAATTAGAGTTTAGATGGGTGTATTGAACACACCAAAGTCATGGTATGAGGAATGGTAAGACTTGTGCAAAATTTGGAGGTAATGGTGTACAATGTTTTAAGATGATTTAGGTATGAACTAGGGAATATAACGATGAGAAGTTTTGATGTCTTGTGTAAGTGGTGAAGATGCTAGTAGTGGATTAATAAGGTCATAGTTGGATGGTAATGAGTGGACTTGGGTGATGGAAGTGAAAATTGAAGGAGAATGTTGTCAATTGTCAAGGAAAATGACTTGGAATGTAAAAGAGCGTGTGATCATGAGAATGGTGAGTAAGTTGAGTAAAAGGAGATGGAAATGTCTAAGGAGGGTGTAGGATAGTCAAGGTAAAGAAGAACAAGGTTAAGGTGCTAAGAAGATGGGGAGAAATGCATAGGTAAGTTCATGAGTTTAGGTTGATGAGTAGCAAAAGGAAAAGAAAGGAATTGTGCATGGACATGCAAGATAACCTTGGAAGGTTTAGCAAGCAAAGATGGGATGTAATAATGCTTAGGGAGAAGTCATATTGATTGGAAAGGAAACACTTTGGATAGTTAGAGTTTTAGACAAAAATTACATGTTGGAAAAATAAGGAAATAAGTAACAAGTGTTAGGAATTCTTGTAAGGATTGAGAAAATGGTTAAGGAGGTTTTAGAGGATGTTCTAAGGTGAGTTTAAGTGCCTATATGGTATTAAGACATAATGGGACACTTGTGGAAGAGTTGGGCATCTTGGCAAGAAATGAGATAAGTGTTTAAGGGTATATAAGATGAGTTTGCTGGCACGTCCGAACTTCCGTCCGAATTTGGAAGCTCGGACATGCCCTGTTGCGTTTAAATTTTCCGAGTCTCAACCAGAGTCCGAACTACAGTCCGGACTTAGATGTTCGGACACTTGAAATTTTTCCTGTGATTTTTCCTCGACCTATGTCCGAACTTTGGAAGCTCGGACACATGTTCGGACATACGTCTGGTTGCACCCTTTTGAGTCTCGGCTTGTGTCCGAACTTCGGAAGCTCGGACACAAGTTCGGACATGTGCGGTTTTGACCAAAAACTTGTTTAAAGGTTAGGAAATGATATCTAATGGTGGGGATTGATGGATATTGATGTTATAAAGTTATTAAGGGCATGCTTGGAGGGTGGCATGACTACTAAGTGGGTGAATAAGTATAAGGTATGAGGAGAAGTGATTCACTTAAGATTAAGTTTGTAAGAACTTAAGTGGTGTTAGATGGGGATCATTAGTGACTAAGTGAGTTAAGTAAGTTAGCTTTATTGGAAAAGTAATTAACAACCTAAAATTGAATGAATGTTTTAGGGTTTGAGAATCTGGACTCCAGAGGAGAGTAAGCAACCGAACGACCAACGGTGAACGGTACAGTTCTTCTTGTGACCTGCTTGCTAACGAGGTGTCCCTCGGCTTGTGTGCTATTTGTTTTTGTGTGCTCACTAAACAAGATAAAGCATGAAACCGGAACATTATGTTTATTGTATTGTTGTGTGATGTTTAGAAACTAACACAACTTACCGTGAGAACCTACTAACTAACGTTAAGTAAGGAATTGTGTGAGACTAAGGAACCCTCCCTAACATTAGTTTGTTAAAAACCGAAAGAGGTTAACCAACAAACGTGGTGTTAAGACTTCTACTAACTGGTACTTGGGGGGAGTGAGGAACCCGGGACTGACTCCGGTCATGCATGCTAAGGAAAGGGGGTCGGTATCTAAAACAGATCCGACTTCCGCTTAAGGACTTGTCTTCGGACTTGTAGCCTAGGGTCGGTTGACCGGCTCAGCTACGTTGGACATCCAGTCCAAGGTAGGTGGCATTAAGATGGCGTGGGGGGATCTAGCCTACATCCCCAACAATTTAATAATGTTGTTTATTACGGGTAAGTGTCCTGCTGCTGGCTAGGGTTAACCAAGCCCTACGAAAATAAACAACGAACTAAGGGTTAACCAGTTCCCAATGAGAGAACGGTTGGCATATATGAGATAAGGTTTGAGATAAGTTGCAACCATTCCTATTTAAAGGATGGTTTGTATTATAGACTGAGATAAGCTACATCCATTCCTTTTTAAAGGATGGTTTTTTTCTAAGACTAAGATTGAGGTAAGATAAGGATGGACTAAGATTAAGAGGAAACATAACTTAAGGAGTGAAGTAATTAACTCACTAAATAAGGGAACGCATTTAAGTCGTTCATTGTGTTTGAACTTTGATTGTTCATATTTGGATTGTTGTTTATTGCACTTTCTATTATGTTGTGCATCTAATCAACCTCCATGCTATCGACAATTAGTCGTCGTAGCCACGTTAGCTTGGGGGCCATGAGAGGATCGTACCAGTATTCGTGCTGACCCCCTTTGGGGGCTGTTTTTACTACACAGGTGAATGTCAGGAGGCGGCCGACGCGAGAGTAAGATGGGGTACGAGCGTCACGGGTTAAGTGTGGCCTACAAGTTGTGCATGTACACTCGTATGGAAAATTGAGTTAGTAAGATGTATAGGATGTGAGGGGATTGTAAGAAGGATATGTATTTGGTTAAGATTTGTATGTACTAATGTTCGGTATATTCTGTAGTCAGACCGTGGTAAGGTCCTGGAATGTATTTGAATCCGCTATAGAGTTTATATATATGGTGATAAGTTTGTGATAACCACGATTGGATCGAGATGGGGTGTTACAATCCCTCAGCTCAGCATTGCTTCGGGGAACGCATAGTCTGCCATTCCACCAAATCAGACCATCTTCATGCAGTTTGAAGTCATACTTCCTTTTCTCGAATGTGCCATCTGTGATTTTCTGTCTGATCTCGTCATATAAGGGTCGCTCAACTGAGCGTCTCGCACCTGATCAACCAAGCTAGAAGAAGCGAGCAGCGAATGGAGTGAGTGAGCTCGGCGGCTCAGGGCGTCGGCTACAACGTTTGCCTTCCTATCTTTATACTAAAGGTCGATGTCATAATCTGATAAAAACTCCATCCACCTTCTTTGTCTCAAATTCAGTTCCTTCTGGGTAAATACATATTGCAAACTTTTATGGTCGGAGTAGATGGTGATGCTTACCCCGTAGAGATAGTGTCGCCATATCTTGAAGGCGAAGACAATGGCTCCTAACTCTAGATCATGTGTCGGGTAATTCTCTTCATGCTTTTTCAGCTGGCGGGAGGCATAAGCTACTACCTTGCCATGCTGCATGAGTATGCATCCCATGCCCTTGCCTGATGCATCACAATACACCTCAAATCCCTTTGTGCCCTCTGGAAGAGTGAGAACGGGCACTGAGGTCAATGAGTTCTTTAGGCTCTGGAAGGATACTTCACACTCGTCTGTCCACACAAACGGTGCGTCTTTCTTCATCAATGTCGTCATGGGCTTTGTGACTTTAGAAAAGTCCTTCACAAATCTCCGGTAATAACCGGCTAGACCAAGAAAGCTCCGGATGTCGGTAATAGTCTTAGGTCTAGGCCATGATCGTACTGCTTCAATTTGGGATGGATCGACTGAAATACCCACGCTCGAGATGACATGACCGAGGAAAGATACCTGGTCTAACCAAAACTCGCATTTGGAGAACTTCGCATACAGCTAGTTCTCACGCAGTGTCTCAAGTACTTTTCTCAGGTGGTTTTCATGCTCTTCAGCTGACTTTGAATACACAAGGATGTCGTCGATGAAGACTACTACTGAAGTGTCCAACTGATCACTGAACAGATGGTTCATTAGATCCATGAACTTAGCTGGTGCGTTAGACAAACCGAATGGCATCACGGTGAATTCGTAGTGGCCATATCTCGTATGGAATGCCATTTTCTCAATATCCTGCTCTCTGATAGCAATCTGATGATACCCTGATCGGAGGTCAATCTTGGAAAAGACCGAAGCTCCTTTCAGCTGATCGAACAGGTCGTCGATGCGTGGCAATGAATACTTATTCTTTACAGTGACCCATTCAATTCGCGGTAGTCGATGCAGAGTCAAAGACTACCGTCCTTCTTCTTCACGAAGAGGACCGGTGCTCCCCAGGGTGATACGCTCGGGCGTATAAACCCTTTGTTGAGAAGATCGCGCAATTGTTCCTTAAGCTCCGTCATTTCTGCTGGTGCCATACGGTATGGTGCCGTAGCAATGGGACCAGTACCCGGTACAAGATCAATCTCAAACTCAACATTAAATACCCCTAACCTTAAAAACTTAATTAAATGATCTATTAATGATCTAAGATGGTTAATAAACATCTAAATATTATTGGGGAACAATCTAAAAGATCTCAACAAGGCAAAACATGCCTTAAGATCGGTAAAGCCAAAAATGTGCTTTAAGACACCATAAAGATTGTATGACCTCTAATAGGATCCAAAGTGGAGTTCCTAAGTATTATAATGAAGTAAGGAACACAACAAAACTATTCTCAAAGAAAACTAAGCTTAGAAACACCCTGTGACACAAAATGTGCACTAAAGCACCTTAAAGCACGTTTTTGTGTATGAGCTCTAAGATAATGGCTTTTTGTCATTTTAAAGACTGGAGTATATCATTTAAATCATTAATTTGACATGATAGACTATTTTATAAAGTCTAAATCAAAGTTTGAAAATAGAAATCAAAAAATGACATTTATTTGTGAATAGTAACCCAAATAGTGCATTTTTCAAGCAAATTGACCAAGTTTGGTCAATGGTCAATTATTTGACCCTTCTAACCTAATGGCTGTCGGCAGGCAAGGAGGAGGGAGGACAGAACACACAGCATTAAGTACTAAATATCTACTTAAGTGATGAATCACCATGTTACTATTCCTTTTTTATAATTTAACCATTTAAACACCTTTCCTCTCATTCTCTTGCCTCTTGTCCCATTCCAGCCGATCCCTTAACTCTTACAAACTCTCTCAAGCTGTGTTCTTGAGTAAGGAAGACAATTTAATCTCTTAAGCACCTAAGGTAATGGTTTAAGGCTTATTTTAGCTCTTTTTCTTCATCTCTTCATTACCTACTCTTGGAGATCATGATCTATCACTTCCTATCGCTCATTCTCAGTGTTTAAGGTTAGAACAAACACCAATCTTGGCTGAAGCAAGTCTAGGGACCAAGGTTGTTCAAATCTATATTATAAGGTAAAAACATACCTTAAGCTTCTCTAGTCTTCATGCGGTTTTCTTCTTCTGATTTTTATGAGCTTATACACTCATAATCTTCATATTTACATGTTCATTCAGTTGGTTAACCATTTGGAGCAAGGGTGGCCGAAATCCAAAGGAAATACCCTTCTTTAAGGCATTTTGCCAAGGTAAAACCTATTACCATAGCAGCTTGTTGTTGTCTAGCTATTTCCTATGTTGATATGGTGAATTTAACACCATTTAGTGTGTTTTATTCAGGCCGAAATCCTTTGGAAGTTCCCTTGCATTTTTAAGGTGATTTTTGCCTTAAATCTTACATTAATGTTCATTAATTAAGGTTAAGCTCAAGCTTGGAGTGTAACCATATCTTAATTTGATGTATTAAACATGTCTAAATGATGTGGTGAATTTTCCTTCAAGCTGTCGAGTTGTTACAAGGAGAAATCAAGGTATAAACACCTTAAAACTTATGATTTTATGAAGTCTTAGCATATATATTATTATGCCGAGAGTGGAGTTAATTATAAGGGTTATTTTAACCTAAGTATGGAAAAAAATGACTAAGATAAATTAAGCTAGTCATTTAAGTGATTTAATTAACATAATGGTCAAATTATGACATTATGTGGAAAAATAAATAAACTACAGCAAGGCCGTGAGTTTATTGTATAAATTGAGCTATTTATGTGTAATTTTATGTTATAAAGCAAAGTTGTAATAAGGCCATGTCATTAGGCCATTTTAATTTAAGTTTAAAGCTTATTTAGTTTAATTTTATGCTTATATAATTAAGTTTGGGGTCAAACGGTAATTACTGATAAAATATTAAGTTGTGGGCTTAATTTAGAGGAATTTAGGGTTTTAAAATGAATTTAATAAAAAATATAACATTTTATAATGTTTTGTGTCAAAATTGTAAAAATAGAAAAGTATAGGGTATGTTTGGTAATTACCGAGAGTTTGGTTCCCATTTGGCATTAGAAGTCAAAGTTGACTATATAGGAGACTTTGACCAAGTTTGGAGAATTTAAGAAATTACAATACTACCTTATATTAAGATAGTTATTAAATTGTAAAAGATTTATAAGAGATGGGGTTATATTGTGATTTCCGAAAACTTGGGGTACTAAATGGAATTTAGAACAGTCCTTAAGTTATTAGGAATTTTTAGAAGTTTATTTGGTTAAATTTGGAGTTTATATGAATTATATAAGTATAATATATGATATTCATAACATTTGTTACAAATGGGTAACATATGGGCAAAACCAAGAATTATAGAAAGTATAAGGTTAGGAATAATATTTATAACCTTTTGGTATAGTTTGGGAATTTTTGGAGTTATATATAAGGTTTTATAAAGATATATGTAAATATATAGTTTTAATGACATTAGGAAACTATGTATTATAAATTGGGTTAGATTTGTGATTTATGGAAGTTTAGTGGTATATAGTGAAAGCCGAGAATATAAGGGGCTAGTTGGTAATATATAACAATTTACAACTATAGGTTATAATTGTTTTAATGACATAAATGTCATAATATATGTTATATAACTACAATATAACATTATATAAATTAAGTGGTGGATTTTGTAAATATTTAAGAACATAGGTGCTTCGGAAATATTAACATTTTTAAATGAAATTTATAATATGGTTTTTAATGTTATAAGAGTTATAACATTTATAATGTAAGAGGTATTCATTAAAAAGAATGAATATATATTATAAGACTTACCATATAATAAATAGTTCCATAATACATGTATATAAATAAATATATGTTATGGAGTGGAAAATATAATATGGTTTAATAACTATATATTATGATGATTAAAATGATACAAGATAAGGGGAAAAGAATTACAAACATTGGATATGGGACTTCTAATATTAGAAGTATACATGGAATAATAAGGATTTATATATAATCCAAAGTATTTTTACATAAGAATTATACTCCATTAAACTTGGAAAAAACAAACCTTAGGAAAAAATACTAAGGTGAAATGTATAATATATGATAAAGAATATACATGCAATATAGAAACAAACTATATGATATACAAGGGTATATTAAGTTACATGCGATAACAAGTTCAACATTAGTAAGTATATTAGTATACGAGGCAAGACTACGCATGTAATATAACGTTTTTCCAATCTCGAGTTAAACCGAAAACCCGACAAGCGTTGACAGTCAATAACGGGGGGTAACCGGGAGGTATTAGTGAAGGTACGGGGTACCGTAGAGTTATGTTTTATACGAGATTCTAATCAGTAGCATTATGTATTATTAGACTGTTAGAGACGACATGAGGAGCGTTGATCCTAGCTGATTCATACTCCACCGTTTTACAGTCAGGGTGAACGGTATGTTGTTTCGTGTCTTTGATTGTCTCTGAGGCTTCCTCAGTTCAGACTTCTGTGATCTAGATTTTGTAGTCTTGTAAATGTCTGATGTGATATGTGATAATGTATTAAATTTATAGCTGCTATATTTATAGCTGCTTATTATTACTGTGTGAGTTAACAGTATTGGTTCGTATATATGGACCTATATATAAAACGAACTAGCGGCTATGGTGCTATCTTATATGAAATATAAGGATGTCAGAAAAACGTTGTAGCACTAGGATAATAAGATATACATATTATCCGAGACTTTAATACGGAGCATTGGCCTTTCTAAACGCCGCTCTCGTATCTAACACTAGATCCGAGTTTACAGACTCCGGATTGGACTAATGACCTTAGTCTGTTGTGTTAGAAAAATTGGTAATGCGATGCGATGGTATAATTAATAAACATAACAAAGCCAAGAGGATGTGACTCTTGGTGCGCGCTGTGATCACAAAAACGATACCAGGATGTCCGCGTACGGTCCGCAAGTATCAAGAAAATTTCCCATGAGCTAGGATGGCTCGTTGGTCGGAGACTCTACCGCTGGAGTGGCTACTGCCGTGGGTGACCCACCATAATATATGGGTAATTTAGAGACATGTCGATTTAACGAGACATTGTCACCAGGCATAACTGAACACTTAATACAGTTGAGACTTATACAGTGGCGAACAATATTGGTTTCTATACCATGGACGGGAATCAATACGTTTATTGTTCTCGTTGTTTCACCTTGTTGTTCATTGGTTATACTGTGTGGATATATTATGTGTATTGATGGTTGTGTTATTGTATGGATATTACTGTTAAATGTTTTATAGTTTAAAGATTAAAACGGTATTGCATGTAACGAATCTCATGCTCTCGACCAATTAATTGAGGGGTTGAGGAGTCATGACGGGGCATGTGATAACATACTCAGTAGGGGCTGATTCCATACCACAAACCATTTTTATTTCAGGAGATTAGCTGGTGGGTCGACACGGGGCGCGACGGTTGTGATATTACTGTTGGTTAAAACTTGGTACGGTTTGATACTAATGTTGTTTTGGACTCGGGTTGTGTAAACCGAGGTGTATTCTGGTTAGATGCTCACGAGTACGGTTCTGTAATAACGGTTGTTGTTGGATTTGTTTTAAATTGTTTAAGCACTACTATCTATCTCTTCTGATCACTGCGGGAATACGTTTGTATGTTGATTATCATGTAACTCGTTATCACCCGTATGGGCGAGTGATAACAGTGACACCATTAGAACGACAGTCTGTTATTTACCGCTGCGATTTATTTGTTAGGTACGACATTTATTTTATAATTAGGAGCCGGATTTAGTAGGGGTGTTACAAAAGTGGTATCAGAGCGGAGTACCGCTCTGATTACAAGAGATAGTAGTTTAAGTACCGTGAGCTTAGGTTATTCATATACCAGTACCAATGAGGTGGTTGTAAATGATTTGAGTTAGGAGATTGTCGGGGACAATATGTTTTACGCCTTATAGAGCTATGTGAACATATGGTTGAGAAAAGTACGGTATTAATACCGAGTGTGACTTTAATTTTGAATTCTTCAGATGTCTTCTGGAAGACGTTCAGTTGGTAGAGGTAGAGGTGGAGGCGGCAGGTCTGGAGGAGGTCCTCCTGAGACCCATGCCGCGGGCATTGCTGAGACGGTAGCTGCCGTCTTCGCTCAGCTAGCCCTGATGGGAGGTGGTCACATAGGAGCACCACCCGTAGTCCCACCCGTACCCGCCGAGAGAGCCAAATTGGCTAAAGAGCGTTGCTGACACGCGAGTACCCACCTATGACGAAGTTGCTGACCCCACCGTCCTGGAGAGATACATCATCGAGCACGAGAAGGCCTTTGACGCCATTCATGTGCCTGCTGAGCACCGGGTCGGTATAGCAGCCTTCCATCTGAGGGACGCCGCCAGTACTTGGTGGAGGTCTGTGAGGGCACATTATATTGCTATAGAGGGTTTTGGTTGGACAGGTTTTGTGGAATTGCTGAGAGAAAAATACTATCCTGCTCACTTGAAGCAGAGAAAGAGGGAGGAGTTCAAGGCCCTGAGGCAGGGTAGTCTGACAGTAGATCAGTACTACTCCTCATTCATTGGGCTGTTGGACTTTGTCCCAGGAGTTGTTTATTCTGATACTGTGAAAGTGGAGAAATTTAGAGGCGGGCTACGATATGCTATAAAGGCCGCCATGGGTGCTGGTTATACCCTACGGTCCAGGTAAAATTAATTGACAGTTTATATCTTATGACTCAGTTTGATTTACGACAAGTTCAAGAAACTTATTGATGCATTATAGGAGTGCTATGATGCTGCTTCTCGGACCGAGCTGTTGGTGAACAGCCGGGATGATAGCCAGGGGCAGAAGCGTAAGGCCCCCGAGAAGGAGGCGGAGGTTGTGGCTGGAAGCGGAGGCAGCAAGGGCTGGAAGTAAGAACCGCCTTTAAGTTATTTAATCCGTTTAAATTACTTACTTGCTGCCTGCTTTTATACCTGCTATTCCTAACACTTTGACGATCACAGGAAGAAAAAGTTCTCCTGGAGGGAGAAGAAGAAGGAGCAGGCCAGCCAGAAGGGCGAGGAGAAGGTCCGATGCTGACCGGACCTACTTATGATGTTCAGCCTCTTAGATCTGCACCCCCTAAGGGTAAGCGATCTAACCTTGTGAATGAGTTGTGTATACACTATCCATTACTGTCCTTGTATTAATCAGATTGTTGTGTTATAATAGGTTCCACACCCCAGCGCCACTTTCACTGCAAGCGCTGTGGTAAAGACCACCCGGGTGTTGATTGCACCGGGCAAGCTGTGGACTGCCACCACTGCGGGAAGAAAGGCCATAGGTCATTCGAGTGCTTCTCGAATCCGGAGAGCCGAGCGTACCGCCCGCCGAAGGGGACTCAGAGCGCACCTACTGGAGGAGGTGGAGCTCGAGGTGGCCAGAGGGGGCCGGCGCCCCAAGCCCAGAGGGACAGCAGCAGCAGCAGCCGCAGCAGCAGAACAGAGGAACCCGCCAGGCAACCGTGTGCTGAATGCAGCGGGAGCTTCGGGCGCTGGCACTAGTACCCAGCGCGATGAAGGTTAGCATTTGAAACCTTAACCATTGTATGAGAGCATGACTGAGTGTTAAACGTTTTACCTTAGCATGAATGTGTGTTTTAATTATCGCTCTAGATACACGACTTATCTAGGAAACATTTTATCCATTAGGAGACTTTGATATCTGCTATCCCACACTTACAAGACAAAGATCACCTAGACCCGTGGAAGAAAGACGGGAGTACCCTGGCGAGTTGTGTCATGTGGTCAGACCGGGCATGATACTTCTCAGAGAGTTCCTAACCCTAGATGAGCAAATCACCATAGTCAATGAGTGTAGAGCTTTGGGTAAGGGCATAGGAGGATTTTATACCCCTGTATTTAATAGTGGTTCTAAGATGAAATTGCACATGATGTGCTTAGGGAAAGATTGGGATCCACAAGCTAGGGTTTATCGAGAGGCGAGGATGGTAGATGGCGTATCAATACCTAGGATACCGAGAGTTCTTTAACCTTTGTGAGAAACGCAATGGATATTGCACAAGACTGTGAGACTTATCCACTACCCGACATGACACCTGACATTTGCATCATCAACTACTACGAGCAGGGAGGAAAGCTTGGGATGCACCAGGATTGTGATGAGACGATCGAGTCCATCACCAGAGGAATACGGTTGTGTCATTCTCCATCGGCGATGATGCTGAGTTCATTTATGGAGACCAGAAGAGGATGGATCTAGCAAGCAAGATCATCCTCAAGTCTGGGGATGTGTTGGTATTTGGTGGAGAGGCGAGGCTTATATATCATGGGATTAAATGCATTAAGCTCGATACCGCCCCACCAGCTCTAGTGAATTAGACCCACATCCGACCTGGCCGTTTAAATTTGACTTTCTGACAGTATTGATGTAATAGCAGTAGCTAAGTGTGTAACCTTGTATAATACAGTGGATGAATGAAATAAGAGTTTTTGTACCTTAAAGTATATGTGTTCAGTTTGTTGATACCGTTAATTCATAACTTCAGGCTACGGAAATGGAAAGGAGGGTACCATCTGCATCCTAGATATGGCACAAGCCAAGGAGTCTGGTAATGTCATCACAGGTATGACGATTACCACCAACAGTAAATTAGTGATTTATTGGGACTCGATGCTAATACGAGAGGTGATCTCAGGTACCTTTCTATTGATGGTGTTAGTGCTTCCGTATTGTTCGACTCAGGGGCTTCGCATTCTTTTATTTCCTCGACATTTGCTAAGAAGCTGGGGGCTACCCCCGAACAGCTTTCAGACTTTTCAGTCACCCTTCCTTCGAAGGAGAAAGTAGGTTGCACCAGACAGTATAAGGGGATAAAGATCAGCATTACGACTGAGACCTTTCCCATCGATCTGATCGAGTTCAAGAACTTGGGCTTCGACATTATAGTGGGCATGGATTGGCTGCAGAAGCATAGGGGCCGCATTCATTGTGCAAAGCATCGACTACTACTGAAGGGGCCGAGCGGCAAGACAGTGTCATACCGCAGTGTGAGGAGAGAGCCGACTGTCAAGATCATGTCATCACTGTCCCTAATGAAGGACGTTAGGAAGGGCCGACAAGCCTTCCTCTGTTATGTACAGGACACGAGACAGAGTGACGAGATGGACGTAGACATTCCAGTCATGGTAGATTTTCCCGACTTGTTTTGAAATACCCCAAACTTAGATATGGTGTTTAAATGATAAAGTAAGATGTATGGAGGCTAAATAAAGCCTTATAAACATTAAGAAACATTTCTAATCAAAGAAAATATAAGGAAACACAAAAGAGCAGTTTAAGCAAAAACGTGCCCTAAGCTTGGAGAGACTTGGGAGAGTACCCAAATATTGTTCTAAGACCTTAGTAATATCCTAAGGGTCATTTTAATCAATATCCAAAGAAAACCAAGCTTGAAAACAAGTTAAAACACAAAATGTGCTTTAAGGAGTCTTAAAGCACATTTTTGAAAAATTGTCTTGTAAATGAGTTTTGAATGGCTAGGTGTCCATCATTACTCTTTAATTAACATGTGTACTATATAGTATCACATTTGGAAGTCTATATCAAGGGGAAATCAAAAATTTCACAACAATGTGCCTTGTTTTGTGAATAGTAACTTAATTAAGCTAGTTTATAACATAAGTCAATATAAGCGAGATTTGGTCAACAAAGACTTAAGTACCCTTATTATTAAATGGGGGCCGGTTTCTTATAAGGTGAGTCACCACCTTTATGAGTCATTAAGCAAATAAGAAAGCAAATAAAGAGTTATAAAGCAAAAGTACCATTCACCTTTAACATAAATATCTCATTTACTCACCTCTCTCCTCACCTCTTCATTCTCTCTTGTTTCCACGATTTTCTCAAGCTCTCTCCCTTCTCCATTAACGTGAAGAGCAACTCCATGCTAGCTCCATCTAGCTTTGCACACATCTTGCTCATTTTAGCTCCAAAACCAAAACAAATCACATATTCTCCTTAGTTAGCTCAAGCTCTTCCTTTCTATCTTTTCAAAACTTCAAGAGCTTCATTCTGGTGCCAAGTCAAACCACCATTAGAGGAGGAAATTCAAGTTTGGAGACTCCATTGGCTTCTCCATTCTCTTAAGGTAAAGAAAGTGTAAGAAAATCTAGGTTTCCATCATTTCTTCCTTGTCCGAAAAATTCACACTCATGGGACTCCATGTTTATGCCTTGTTCTAGCTTGTTTTCTACTCTTCAAAGGATTGAGGAGGTCCTTCTTGCTTCATATCCAAGCTTGTCTTGAGAAACCAAGGTAAAACAATCACCTTAATATCTTAAAGCACATTTTTAACCTAGGGTTTGTTCCTTAGGATTAATGTATTATCTAGTACTCATTGGAGTCATTGGATATTGGTTAGAACATTGGCAAGGAGATATATATTGGTGACCGAGATTGAGCAAGGAAAAATCTAAGGAGAAAAAGCTTGTGAAGCTAGTGAGAGAACAAGGTAAATTACTTACCTTAAGGTGTTTTATTGTTTAAGGGAATGAGATTAAGATATGTGATGAGTTAGTAGAGGGTTTACATTAGAAAAGGGTTATATATAACCTAGGAGAAACGATGACTATACTTGTGAACTTGTGACTAAGGAGCAAATGAGAAAAAGAGATAGTTTAAGAACATCAAGGTGAATTACAAGAAGCATTTTATTTCAATGGGAGCCTTGTTGTGTGTATTCGCAGGTTGAAGGCAAATATATGAGGAAATTCAGTGGTTAAGATTATTGTCATTTAAGGGCCTAAGTGCCAAGCATTTAAGTTTTTGCACCATAAGATGAGGTGGTGTAGTTTTGGTGTAAATTGTGTGTTAAGGTGTTGTGATGAGAATTTGAGTGATGTTGGTTGTTTGATGGAGAAAAACCAAGTGTTAGGATGTATTATATGCTAGAGAAACCATGGCAAAATTTGAAGGAGAACTTAAGTGTTTGAGATGTTCTAAGGGAATTTAATGACTAAGGAAGCACTAGGAAGTTTAGAGGTTGTCTTGATGAAAAGGGGTGAGATAAGGTGTTTTAATGACTTATAATGACTTAGGTATCACCATGAAGGATTTAGGAATCAAAAGTATGTACTTGGGTATTTAGGACTTAGGTAAATGTTGATAAAGGAAGCTAGGAAACTTTAGTAAGTTTGAAGTAAAAGAGCATAAAACTTTAGGAGGTTTAGGTTGGAACTAGAGCTTAGAATTTAAGGAAAATCTTGGGAAGTGCAAGAAAAGATGCTTTGGAGATGATGTTGTAGTAGTGAGGGAACATTATTGGCATAGTGGTTATCATAGTTATGAAACACCACTTAGAAAACCAAGGAGAGAATATCATAAGTGTAGGAATTTTGGTATGAAGTGAGTAAGAGTTTAAGGAGATAGAAAATGAGTTTTGTGGATGTTGTATGAGGGTGTAAGTGTACCAAACGATGTTAGAAGACATTATGAGGGTTTAGGAGAAGTTTGGTGAAAATGGTTAAGTGTTTACAGGCTTAGAAAATGAGTGTTTTGCCTTGTCCGAAACATCCGTCCGGACATGGACGTTCGGACAGGCCCTGTTGCGTAAAGATTTTCAGAGTCTCGACTTGTGTCCGACTTGGGAAGTCCGGACACAAGTTCGGATGTTCTGTTCTATTTGAGATTCCTCGACCCATGTCCGAACTTCCGAAGTCCGGACACAAGTTCGGACATGCGCTGTTTTCAGTTTTGAGTCTCGACTTGTGTCCGAACTTGGGAAGTCCGGACACAAGTTCGGACATGCCACTGTTTTGGCCAAAAACCTTGTTTAAGGATGGGAAATGATGAGGATAATTAGGTATTGATGTTATAAGATTATTAAGGACATGTTTGGTGGGTGTAAGGGTCATAAGTGGGAGAGTAAGTATAATAGATAATGAGGAAATGATGCACTTAGGAGTTAAGTAAAAAAACCATAAGGCTTAGTGAAAAACAATGATAAAAGTTGATGTCTAGGAAGGTTAAGTAATTCTATTGAGTTGGATTGAATAATAACCTAAAACTGAATGAATGTTTTAGGCTTGTGAATTGTACTTGGAAGGAGATAACCAAACGATCGTCGACGGTGAATGGTACAATCCTTCTGTGACCTGCTTGCTAACGAGGTGTCCCTCGGCTTGTGCTATCTGTTTAATTGCTATGACTAAAACAAGATAAAGCATGCAACCGGTTATATTGTTCTCGTTGAGTATGTGTTACAGTTACACTAATCCACGAGACTTGAGATGGTTACTAACCAAGTTTAGTACTTACTGAGTTAAGAATAAAAGTTAAGTTTGGTGGTTTTGGTTAATGCCGTTAAGGCTTAGCTAGCACATGGTGATTAAAGATGTCTCAACTGGAACTTGAGTGAGGAAACCCGGGACGATCTCCGGTCATGCATGCTAAGGAAAAAGGGGGACGGTATCTGAATCAGATCCGCCCCCCGCTTAAGGACTTGTCTTCGGACTTGTAGCCTAGGGCCGGTTGCCGGCTCAGCTACGCTGGACTCCCTCCAGAGTAGGTGGCATTAAGATGGTGCGGTGAGATCACCTAAATCCCAGGTTCGAATAAGCTACAACCAATCCCTTCCAGGAAAGGTTTGTATACTGAGATTAAGATTAAGATTAAGGTAAGGTAAGGAACTGAATTAAGGAAATGAGGACTAAGGAGGGGGTTACTAACCCTTGATAAAGGAACGCTTGAGTCGTTCATTGTTTGTGAACTATATATGTTCATCTGTGGTTATTGTTATTGCACTTCATATTACGCTTATGTATGTAATCAATTCCATGCTATCGACAATTAGTCGTCGTAGCCCGTTAGCTTGGGGGCCATGAGAGGGTGTACCAGCATTCGTGCTGACCCCCGGGGGCTATTTTTACACTTGCAGGTAAGAGACCCATGAGGACACACTACGAGAGTGGAGCGGTTAGACTTAGGGTGGGATGTTTATTTTGAGTTCGGGTTGCGCCTGTGCACCACTGTTTATATTAAACTGAAGTAAGGTTAGATTATGTTTAAGATATTTGTACTCGGTTGGTGTGGTATTGTGAATGGTGATGCTTTGAGTGGGATAATATTTTGGATAAGTATTGTAAATGTTAAGGCCGGTATATTCTAACGATCAGACCTGGCAAGGTCCAAGTGTTTTATTTCCGTTGCGACGTTCGATTACGTGTTCAGTTTTTGCGATAACCACCACGAATGGCTTTGGATGGGGTGTTACAAAAAGTGGTATCAGAGCGTAGTTACGCTCTGATCAAGAAATACCGGATATGAGTAACCACCGAGTTAGAATAAGATAAGGAATAAGTGTTGGTTAAGGGTGTGAAAGTTAGAGTGAGTAGAGTCAGATGACCACTAATAAGTGTGGATCGTCTTTACCGTCTACGGATGTTATAATTCACTAACCGATACAGTGGTGAATACGAATCTATGTGAGTTATGCTTGTTCAGATGCAGGACGTCCTAGGGGAAGCCGAGGTCACGGCCAGGGTGAGTACTTCAAGAATACCTGGAGGGCAGACGATCGCAAGATCGTAGCTGCCGCATTAGGGCATATGGGCTACCAGCCTGGTATGGTGCACCACCTCCACCGCCACAACCTAGGGAACCAAATTGGGTGAAGAGTCTTGCAGATCTTCGACCCGCGCACTTTAAGGGGGAGACCGATCCCGCCAAGCTTGAGGCGTACATCTCCGAGCTGGAGACCGCCTTCAAGACCCTTGATGTCCCTGTTGGGATCAAGGTGCGTCTAGCTGCTTTCTATCTGAAGGGGGCGGCAGGCGATTGGTGGAAGCTGGTGAGGGCCGAGCATGTGGCCAAACCAGAGTTCGGCTGGGAGCAGTACACCGCCTTGCTACGAGCAAAGTACTACCCCACCCATGTCCAGACGAAGAAGCGCTTACAGTTGGATGCGCTTAAGCAGACGGACAAGATGACAGTGGACGAGTATTACTCGGAGTTCACTGCCTTGCTCCGTCTTCTGCCAGGTCTTGGATATTCTGACCAGATCCTGGTGGACCGCTTTTATGGCGGGCTTAGCCATCGACTCCGCTACGGCATGGGGCCGACGAGTTATACTACCTTGCAGGTAATAAGAATGATTGAGATTTGAGTAAGTAATGAGTAAGATTTAGATTATGAGAAATAAGAGTGACTAATACTATGGAAAAGCAGGAGTGCTATCATGCCGCTGCTAAGGTTGAGATAACCGTCCAGCTGAGGACGAGGAGAATGCTAAGAGAAAGAATGCTGGTAAGAGCTCAGAAAGTCAAGGGCAAGGAGGGTACAAGAAACAAAAGTACCAGCCTCAGGCCCAGAAAAATCAAAACCTAAAAGGGAAGGAGGAAAGGAGAAGGCTCCGGAAGAGCCATTGAAGTTGACGTATGCTTATGCAGCTACACCCCTGCGCTCTAGGGCGCCAAAGGGTAAGGAATTGATATTGAATGAGTTAAGACAATTAGTAACCTTTGAGATATGAGAATTGACATTATGAATCATCAGGATCTGAGACTGAGAAGGGCCGGTGGTGGCTACCAGCGACGCTTCATCTGTAGGTGGTGTCACAAGGACCACCCCGGGCTCGATTGTAAAGGGAATAAGGTGGAGTGCAACTTTTGTGGAGTGTATGGACACCGGGCATATGAGTGTTACCAGAACCCTGCTAGCAGAGCCTATAGGCCCGACACCAGGGGCAAGGGCAAGACCGATCAGGGAGCTGGATCTGACGGTCAGAAGAAGGTACAGCAGGCGGCAGACAAGAACCCAAGGGTGACCCAGAAGTCGGGACCCACATTACACATGGTGGACCGGGACGATGAGCCTGAACCCTCATCGAGGCCAGGTACCGCTGTAACCATTTAGTAATAAAAATTACCTGCTTACCGCATTATCATGCATGTTTGGTGAATAAATGAGTTAAGTAAGAATGAGGTGAGATTAAACTTAAGTAAGATATAACCTACTACCACTTTAGGAAGATTCAACATCTGCTACCCAATACCATCTACACCTAACCCGGAGCACACCGACATCGAAACCATAGACTTTCCAACCGAACAATGTCAGGTTATCCGCCCAGGTATGATCTTATTAAGGGGATACCTGACACCCCGAAGCACAAATAGCCATCATCAGAAGATGCAATCAACTAGGAGTGGGACCGGGAGGTTTTTACACACCGGAGTACCCAGGGGGAGAAGGATGAGATTAAAATGATGAGCTTGGGCAAGGATTGGAATCCGTATGCCAAGAATTACCAAACCATGAGGGTGCAAGATGGAGTCTCACCACCGGGAATACCCGAAGAGTTCCATCCAGTTATTACACAAGTCGTGGAAATTGCTCAGCAGTTGGAAGCTGAACCGATTCCAGACATCCAGGCAGACATTTGCATTGTAAACTTCTACGAGAAGGATGGAGACTGGGACTACACCAGGATAAGGACGAGACAACGGAGTCTCTCGAAAGAGGGATACCCGTAGTGTCTTGGTCCATTGGGGATGATGCAGAGTTTTTATACGGCGAGCAGAAGCGTGCGGACCGTGCAAATAAGTTGGTACTTAAGTCAGGTGATGTGTTAATTATAGGAGGAGAATCAAGGATGTTATACCATGGGATTAAGAGAATCAAGCTGAATACACACCGTCAGCAGTGATCAATGCGACCACATGAGACCAGGAAGATTGAACCTAACCTTTAGACAATATTAGCCATGTAATGTTAGAATGAAATGAGGAATGAGATGTAAGATTGAAGCACATGTTGTAAATAGGATGGTCATGAATAAAATAACAGTGTTGTTCATATAAATTGTTACGACTCTTGTTATACCATCAATACTCATGAAGCTTGTGAACACAATTAGGTTATGGACTCGGTACGGAAGGTGCACTAAGCATACTTACAGAGGCACAGGCCGACGCCAGCGGTACTATCCTCACCGGCACCTTTCCGATTAATGGGATTGAGGCATCAGTTCTCTTCGACTCAGGGCCTCGCATACCTTTTCTCGGCATCATTCACGAGCAGGTTGGGGCTAGACGCTGATGAGCTACCCGACTTCATGGTTACCTCCGTCTAAGGAGAAGGTTCGTTGCACTCGTTACTACCGAGGAGCCACCATCAGAATTAAGGGAGAAGACTTTCCAGTCAGTTTCATTGAGTTCAGTAAGCTAGGATTTGATGTTATCTTCGGGATGAACTGGTTGGAGCGGCACAAGGGACGTATCCTCTGCGCCGAGCATAGATTGCTGCTCAGGAGTCCGTCTGGGGTAACATATCATACCGCCAGAGGCCCAGAGAGCCTTCGACTAAGATCATCACCGCCATGGCAATGTATAAGGAATTGAGGAGAAAGGAAGAAGTATACCTCTGCTATGTACAGGACATAGAGAGAGACCCTGAGTTCGACCCCGATTTACAGGTAGTGTCGGAGTTCCCCGACTTATTCCCACGGGAACTGCCCGGCATGCCACCCACTCGGGAGGTAGAGTTCACCATCGAGCTGCTACCTGGTACCGGACCGATAGCCAAGGCGCCATACCGTATGGCTCCGGCAGAAATGACTGAGTTAAAAGAACAATTGAAAGATTTGTTGGATAAGGGATTCATTGACCAAGTTGTCACCATGGGGAGCGCCAGTCCTCTTCGTGAAGAAGAAGGATGGTAGTCTCCGCCTCTGCATCGACTACAGAGAGCTGAATGCAGTGACAGTGAAGAATAAGTACCCACTACCCCGCATTGACGATCTGTTCGATCAGTTGAAGGGAGCATCTGTGTTTTCCAAGATTGATCTCAGATCGGGGTATCATCAGATAGCCATTAAGGAGGGAGACATTGAGAAGACGGCATTCCGGACACGATATGGCCACTATGAGTTCACAGTGATGCCGTTCGGTTTGTCGAACGCACCGGCGAAGTTTATGGATCTGATGAACCGCTTGTTCCGGGAGCAGCTGGACAAGTCGGTTGTGGTTTTTATTGATGACATTCTGATATACTCGAAGTCTAAAGTTGAACATGAGGAACATCTGAGGAGGGTATTGGAAATATGGGAGAACCAGCTATATGCTAAGTTCTCCAAGTGTGAGTTTTGGCTTGACCAGGTCTCTTTCCTAGGTCATGTCATCTCAGATGCTGGGATCGCAGTGGATCCAGCAAAGATTGATGCCGTACGTACTTGGCCAAGGCCGAAGACTGTTACCGACATCCGGAGCTTTCTCGGTCTGGCAGGTTACTACAGGAGGTTTGTTAGAGATTTCAGCAAGGTCGCGAAACCGATGACCAGTCTGATGAAGAAGGATGCACCGTTCTTGTGGACAGTTGACTGTGAGAGATCATTTCAGCGCTTGAAGGACTCACTGACCACTGCACCGGTTCTGACCATTCCAGACGGTACAGAGGGCTTTGAGGTTTATTGTGATGCATCCGGCAGAGGGCTGGGTTGCGTGCTCATGCAACATGGCAAGGTGGTGGCATATGCCTCACGCCAGTTGAAGAAACATGAGGAGAACTACCCCCACATGATTTAGAGCTGGGAGCTGTAGTCTTCGCTTTGAAGATATGGCCACTACTATATGGGGTTAGTGTCACGATCTACACCGATCACAAGAGTTTGAAATACATATTCACTCGAAGGAGTTAAATCTTCGACAGAGGATGGTTAGAGTTTCTGAAAGACTATGACATTGACCTCCAATACAAAGAGGGGAAGGCCAATGTTGTAGCGGATGCCCTGAGCCGTCGAGCACACTCACTCCATTCGCTAGTTTCTTTCTCCAGCTTGGTTGATGAGGTGCGAGAGGCTCAGAGGACAAATGAGTACATGAGAGAGGTCAGACAGAAGCTGACAGATGGTACCTTTGAGAGTCAGAAATACGACTTCAGACTTCATGATGATGATCTGATCAGACTTAAGGGCCGGTTATGCATACCACGGGGCAACACGGATCTGAAAGACCGTATACTTAGAGAATCACACTGTTCTTCAGTTTCCATCCATCCGGGAGCCTCTAAAATGTATAAAGACATGAAGAGATACTTCTGGTGGTCGGGGATGAAGACAGATGTTACCGAGTTCGTCTTGAGGTATCTCACATGCCAGAAGGTGAAATTCGAGCACCGACGGCCGGGCGGAATGGTACAGTCGATGCCAGTTCCGGAGTGGAAGTTCCATGATATCTCCATGGACTTCGTAGTTGGGCTTCCACCTGCTAGGGGAGGTCTCAACATGATATGGGTGGTGGTGGATCGCCTTACCAAAGTAGCCCGATTCATACCGATGAAGGATACTTGGAAGGTGACCAAATTAGCTGAGTTATTTGAGAAAGAAATCATGAGACATCACGGCATACCAAAGACCATAGTGTCAGATAGAGATACCAGATTCCTTTCGAGGTACTGGAGAGCTACTAGAGAAGCGTTGGGTACAGAACTCAAGCTGAGTACCGCGTTCCATCCTCAGACAGATGGTCAGACTGAGCGTACTATTCAGACACTCGAGGACATGCTGAGAGCATGTGCCTTAGACTTCCAGGGCAGTTGGATTGACAGATTGCATCTGATCGAGTTTTCATACAACAACAGCTATCACGCTTCGATCAAGATGGCACCTTTTCAAGCGTTGTACGGTAGACCATGTCGTACACCGCTCTGCTGGGATGAGTCGAGTGAGACGGTCATTATAGGACCAGAGTATTTGAACAAGTTAAGGCTGAAGTTCAGCAAATCAGGGAGAACATGAAAGCTGCTCAGATAGGCAGAAGTCGTATGCTGATGTTCGACGACGGGACCTGGAGTTCGCAGTGGGCGACCAGGTATTTCTGCGAGTTTCACCGATGAAGGGTGTATTCTGGTTTGGGCAGAAGGGCAAATTAAGCCCGAAATTTGTTGGTCCTTATGAGATTACGGAGCGGGTGGGCCCGGTTGCTTACAGGCTGAATTTACCTGCTGAGCTGGGTAAAGTGCATGAGTTTTTCATGTTTCACAGCTAAAGAAATACATGCACCACCCCTCCCATGTGTTGAACCTGAGACGTTGACTTTGGAACCAAATATGAGATCCGTGGAGACTCCTCAGAGAATCTTGGACAGCAAGACTAGGGACACTCGCCATAAGTCAGTGCGACTGGTGAAGGTTCTCTGGTCTAACCAGGATGTCGAAGAGGCCACGTGGGAATTAGAGGATAAGATGAGGGCGAAGTACCCTTCTTTATTTACTGACTAGATCGTCTGTATAGGGTACGGGGCGTACCCCTTTTTAAGGGGGGTAGAGCTTCCTCGCTTTTGAGTTAGGAAACGATCATTTTGTCGTTTGTTTGGTTGTTTAAGATGTGAATTTGTGTAAGTTGCTGCACTTTGGTGTTAAGTTTGAGTTATGTATAATACTTATGTATTGTATTTGAGATTGACCTTTGAGTCTTGAGATGTGTGAATGTGAGTATAAGATGTGGTGTTAAGATTAAGGAAATTGAGTACCGTGAATGATTAAGCACATATGTGAACTTTGAGGACAAAGTTCTTTTAAGGGGGGTAGATTGAAATACCCCAAACTTAGATATGGTGTTTAAATGATAAAGTAAGATGTATGGAGGCTAAATAAAGCCTTATAAACATTAAGAAACATTTCTAATCAAAGAAAATATAAGGAAACACCAAAAGAGCAGTTTAAGCAAAAACGTGCTCTAAGCTTGGAGAGACTTGGGAGAGTACCCAAATATTGTTCTAAGACCTTAGTAATATCCTAAGGGTCATTTTAAATCAATATCCAAAGAAAACCAAGCTTGAAAACAAGTTAAAACACAAAATGTGCTTTAAGGAGTCTTAAAGCACATTTTTGAAAAATTGTCTTGTAAATGAGTTTTGAATGGCTAGGTGTCCATCATTACTCTTTAATTAACATGTGTACTATATAGTATCACATTTGGAAGTCTATATCAAGGGGAAATCAAAAATTTCACAACAATGTGCCTTGTTTTGTGAATAGTAACTTAATTAAGCTAGTTTATAACATAAGTCAATATAAGTGAGATATTTGGTCAACAAAGACTTAAGTACCCTTATTATTAAATGGGGGCCGGTTTCTTAAGGTGAGTCACCACCTTTATGAGTCATTAAGCAAATGAAAGCAAATAAAGAGTTATAAAGCAAAAGTACTATTCACCCTTTAACATAATATCTCATTTACTCACTCTCTCCTCACCTCTTCATTCTCTCTTGTTTCCCACGATTTTCTCAAGCTCTCTCCCTTCTCCATTAACGTGAAGAGCAACTCCATGCTAGCTCCATCTAGCTTTGCACACATCTTGCTCATTTTAGCTCCAAAACCAAAACAAATCACATATTCTCCTTAGTTAGCTCAAGCTCTTCCTTTCTATCTTTTCAAAACTTCAAGAGCTTCATTCTGGTGCCAAGTCAAACCACCATTAGAGGAGGAAATTCATGTTTGGAGACTCCATTGGCTTCTCCATTCTCTTAAGGTAAAGAAAGTGTAAGAAAATCTAGGTTTCCATCATTTTCTTCCTTGTCCGAAAATTCCACTCATGGGACTCCATGTTTATGCCTTGTTCTAGCTTGTTTTCTACTCTTCAAAGGATTGAGGAGGTCCTTCTTGCTTCATATCCAAGCTTGTCTTGAGAAACCAAGGTAAAACAATCACCTTAATCTTAAAGCACATTTTAACCTAGGTTTGTTCCTTAGGGTTAATGTATTATCTAGTACTCATTGGTCATTGGATATTGGTTAGAACATTGGCAAGGAGATATATATTGGTGACCGAGATTGAGCAAGGAAAAATCTAAGGAGAAAAGCTTGTGAAGCTAGTGAGAACAAGGTAAATTACTTACCTTAAGGTGTTTTATTGTTTAAGGGAATGAGATTAAGATATGTGATGAGTTTAGTAGAGGGTTTACATTAGAAAAGGGTTATATAACCTAGGAGAAACGATGACTATACTTGTGAACTTGTGACTAAGGAGCAAATGAGAAAAAGAGATAGTTTAAGAACATCAAGGTGAATTACAAGAAGCATTTTTTTCAATGGGAGCCTTGTTGTGTGTATTCGCAGGTTGAAGGCAAATATATGAGGAAATTCAGTGGTTAAGATTATTGTCATTTAAGGGCCTAAGTGCCAAGCATTTAAGTTTTTGCACCATAAGATGAGGTGGTGTAGTTTTGGTGTAAATTGTGTGTTAAGGTGTTGTGATGAGAATTTGAGTGATGTTGGTTGTTTGATGGAGAAAAACCAAGTGTTAGGATGTATTATAGCTAGAGAAACCATGGCAAAATTTGAAGGAGAACTTAAGTGTTTGAGATGTTCTAAGGGAATTTAATGACTAAGGAAGCACTAGGAAGTTTAGAGGTTGTCTTGAAGAAAAGGGGTGAGATAAGGTGTTTTAATGACTTATAATGACTTAGGTATCACCATGAAGGATTTAGGAATCAAAAGTATGTACTTGGGTATTTAGGACTTAGGTAAATGTTGATAAAGGAAGCTAGGAAACTTTAGTAAGTTTGAAGTAAAAGAGCATAAAACTTTTAGGAGGTTTAGGTTGGAACTAGAGCTTAGAATTTAAGGAAAATCTTGGGAAGTGCAAGAAAAGATGCTTTGGAGATGATGTTGTAGTAGTGAGGGAACATTATTGGCATAGTGGTTATCATAGGTATGAAACACCACTTAGAAAACCAAGGAGAGAATAATAAGTGTAGGAATTTTGGTATGAAGTGAGTAAGAGTTTAAGGAGATAGAAAATGAGTTTTGTGGATGTTGTATGAGGGTGTAAGTGTACCAAACGATGTTAGAAGACATTATGAGGGTTTAGGAGAAGTTTGGTGAAAATTGGTTAAGTGTTTACAGGCTTAGAAAATGAGTGTTTTGCCTTGTCCGAACATCCGTCCGGACATGGACGTTCGGACAGGCCCTGTTGCGTAAAGATTTTCAGAGTCTCGACTTGTGTCCGACCTTGGGAAGTCCGGACACAAGTTCACGTTCCTGTTTCTATTTTGAGATTTTCGACCCATGTCCGAACTTCCGAAGTCCGGACACAAGTTCGGACATGCGCCTGTTTTCAGTTTTGAGTCTCGACTTGTGTCCAACTTGGGAACTCTGGACACAAGTTCGGACATGCCACTGTTTTGGCCAAAAACCTTGTTTAAGGATGGGAAATGATGAGGATAATTAGGTATTGATGTTATAAGATTATTAAGGACATGTTTGGTGGGTGTAAGGGTCATTAAGTGGGAGAGTAAGTATAATAGATAATGAGGAAATGATGCACTTAGGAGTTAAGTAAAAAACCATAAGGCTTAGTGAAAACAATGAGTAAAAGTTGATGTCTAGGAAGGTTAAGTAATTCTATTGAGTTGGATTGAATAATAACCTAAAACTGAATGAATGTTTTAGGCTTTGTGAATTGGGACTTGGAAGGAGATAAACCAAACGATCGTCGACGGTGAACGGTACAATCCTTCTTGTGACCTACTTGCTAACGAGGTGTCCCTCGGCTTGTGTGCTATCTGTTTAATTGCTATGACTAAAACAAGATAAAGCATGCAACCGGTTATATTTGTTCTCGTTGAGTATGTGTTACAGTTACACTAATCCACGAGACTTGAGATGGTTACTAACCAAGTTTAGTACTTACTGAGTTAAGAATAAAAGTTAAGTTTGGTGGTTGTTGGTTAATGCCCGTTAAGGCTTAGCTAGCACATGGTGATTAAGATGTCTACTAACTGGAACTTGAGTGAGGAAACCCGGGACCGATCTCCGGTCATGCATGCTAAGGAAAAAGGGGGACGGTATCTGAATCAGATCCGCCCTCCGCTTAAGGACTTGTCTTCGGACTTGTAGCCTAGGGCCGTTGCCGGCTCAGCTACGCTGGACTCCCGTCCAGAGTAGGTGGCATTAAGATGGTGCGGTGGGATCACCTAAATCCCAGGTTCGAATTAAGCTACAACCAATCCCTTCCAGGAAAGGTTTGTATACTGAGATTAAGATTAAGATTAAGATTAAGGTAAGGTAAGGAACTGAGATTAAGGAAATGAGGACTAAGGAGGGGGTTACTAACCCACTTGATAAAGGAACGCTTGAGTCGTTCATTGTTTGTGAACTATATATGTTCATTGTGGTTATTGTTATTGCACTTCATATTACGCTTATGTATGTAATCAATTTCCATGCTATCGACAATTAGTCGTCGTAGCCCCGTTAGCTTGGGGGCCATGAGAGGGTGTACCAGCATTCGTGCTGACCCCCTCGGGGGCTATTTTTACACTTGCAGGTAAGAGACCCTGAGGACGCACTACGAGAGTAGGAGCGGTTAGACTTAGGGTGGGATGTTTATTTTGAGTTCGGGTTGCGCCTGTGCACCCGACTGTTTATATTAAACTGAAGTAAGGTTATGATTATGTTTAAGATATTTGTACTCGGTTGGTGGTGGTATTGTGAATGGTGATGCTTTGAGTGGGATAAGTATTTTGGATAAGTATTGTAAATGTTAAGGCCGGTATATTCTAACGATCAGACCGTGGCAAGGTCCAAGTGTTATTTATTTCCGCTGCGACGTACTCGATTAAGTGTTCAGTTTTTGCGATAAACCACGAATGGCTTTGGATAGGGTGTACATGTTTCCTGATGAGCTACCATAAGATTAGGATTGCAGAGGGTGATGTGGAGAAGACAGCTTTTAGGACACGGTATGGACACTACGAGTTCACCGTTGTCCGTTATGCCATTCGGATTAACGAATGCGCCAGCCATTTTCATGGATTTGATGAACCGTCTCTTCAGAGAACAACTTGATAGTTCAGTTGTGGTTTTCATCGACGATTCCTGATCTATTCTAAGACCAAGGAGGATCATGAGTTACATTTGAGGCAGGTTTTATTATTATGAGAGAAACCAGCTGTATGCCAAACTCTCAAAGTGTGAGTTCTGGTTGGACAGCGTGTCATTCCTTGGACACATTATATCAGCGAGCGGATATCTGTAGACCCTGCTAAGATTGAGGCAGTAAAGAGTTGGCCGAGGCCGAAGACAGTTACAGACGTCCGCAGCTTTCTGGGTTTGGCCGGTTACTATCGAAGGTTCATGAAGGACTTCTCCAAGGTGGCCAAACCATGACGAATCTCATGAAGAAGGAGTCCCAGTTCTTATGGTCTGCCGAGTGCGAGCAGTCCTTTCAGACGCTGAAGGATCTCCTGACATCGGCACCTGTTCTTACTATCCCTGAGGGCACCGATGGGTTCGAGGTATATTGTGATGCCTCTGGAACTGGTCTAGGCTATGTGCTTATGCAGCACGGGAAGTAGTTGCCTACGCATCCCGACAGCTGAAGAAGCACGAGGTGAATTACCCCACACACGACCTTGAGTTAGGCGCAGTAGTCTTCGCTTTGAAGATCTGGGCGACATTATCTATATGGTTGACAGTCACCATCTACTCTGATCACAAGAGTTTACAGCATCTCTTCTCTCAGAAGGAGCTGAACATGCGACAGAGAAGATGGGTCGAGTTCTTGAAGGACTACGATATAGACCTAAAATACAAAGAGGGCAAAGCGAATGTAGTAGTCGACGCCCTGAGCCGCAGAGCTCATTCATTGTTTACACTATTAGCGAGCGCAGTATGATTGATGAGATACGTGCTGCACAGGAGAGTGATCAGTATATGGAGAGCATCAGGCTGAAGATGTCAGAGGTTGTTTTGAGTCAAAGTATGACTTCGAACTGTGTGATGATGGCATGATTCGACTGAATGGCCGTTTGCGTACTCCGGAGTCTTCTCCTGACCTGAAGGAGAAGATACTCCAGAGGCTCATTGCTCGTCCTTATCTGTCCACCCCGGTTCTTAGAAGATGTACAAGGACTTGAAGGTCCATTTCTGGTGGAGGAGCGGGATGAAGAAGGATATAGCTGAGTACGTGGCTAGATGTTTGACCTGTCAGAAGGTTAAGTTTGAGCATAGGGAGACCCGACGGTTTAGTGCAGTCTATGCCTATTCCCTGCTGGAAGTTCGAGGACATCTCGATGGATTTTGTTGTCGGTCTCCCACCGACTAAGGGAGGACTGAACACGATTTGGGTCATTGTGGACCGTTTGACGAAGGTGGTGAAGTTTGTTGCTATGAAGGATACCTGGAAGGTCCCTAAGTTAGCGGACTTGCTCCAGAAGGAGGTGATCCGGCACCACGGTGTGCCAAAGACCATTGTGTCTGATAGGGACCCTCAATTTTTGTCCAGATTATGGGGTCAGGTGCAGGAAGCCTTGGGTACGAAGTTGAAGCTTAGTACGGCATTCCATCCACAGACCGACGGTCAGAGTGAGAGGACCATCCAGACACTGAAGGACATGTTGAGAGCATGTGCCTTAGATTTTCAGGGGAGCTGGGTTAGAGCGGCTAATCTAATAGAGTTCACCTACAACAATAGCCCACTCCTCGATACAGATGCCACCGTTCCAGGCACTTTATGGTAGACCGTGTAGGACTCCTTTTTGCTGGGATGAGGCCAGCGAGAATACGCTTCTAGGACCAGAGTACCTAGAGCAGATTAAGGAGGATGTCCTACAGATTCGTAAGAACATGAGATCAGCTCAGGACCGGCAGAAATCATATGCAGACACCAGGAGGAGGGACATTGAGTTCACTACCGACGATGAAATACCCCGAACTTAAATATGGTGATTAGAATATTTTAATACAGTATTTAAGGGCCTAATAGTGCCTAAGTAATTTTTGGTAAAGAAAATAAATCCAAAGAAATGAGGAAACGCTTAGAAAGCGGAAAACGCTAAAATGAGCGTTAAATAACCATAGGAGGTACGAGACCTTGGTTAGAGTATTGTAAGGATTCTTAAGGCTTATTCATGCCTAATTAGTATACGGGAATGATTCCCGAAGAAAACGGATCCAAGAAATGTATTAAAACGCTAATAGAGCTTTAGCGCACGTTTTTCGAGAAAACCCGAAAACGTGATTTTTTTAAGTGGTCAAATGAACCCGTAAAAATTATACAGTATTAAATAACTATTATTAAGCATTAACAGAAGCTTAATAACCAATAAAAATAAAGAAACGAGAAAATTCCGGAAAACGGGTTCCGGTTAGTAAAACTGTCAAAAACGGGAAGTTGTGGGGTAAAAGCATAAATAAACCAAACTAGTGTGTCCACTATTGTAAATAAAAATTTTAAAACCCCCAAGGGGCTGTGTGTCAACCGATTCCCCCCTTCCCTCACACAATAAATAAATAAATAAAGAAAGAAGAAAAAAGAAGAAAAAATACAAAAGCAAAAAGAGCACTCTCTTTCCTCACTTTTCTTCTCTCTCTTCTATTCTTTCCTTCCCCCATCGTGAGACCCCTCTTCTTCTCCCCCTTGCAGCGATTTTGAAGCCCTCTCATGGCTTCCATGGCAACTCCATCTTCTACCTCATGCTCTAGCTTCACTTGAGCTCCAAATGTAAAACAAAATACATATTTGAACTCCCCTCTTCAAGCTCTACATTTCTATCTTTTCAAAATCCGAAAATGAGCAACTTCATCTCCATGGGTTTTGCCCATTTGAAGAGGAAATGGTACCAAATCGAAGCATGGAGTCTCCTCTTCCACTTAAGGTAAAAAGATTCAAGAGAAAAACTCATTTTCTCCATTTCCATGCCTTGGCCGATTTTTGCCCCTTCTTGTAATGCCTTCTTCTTCTTTGTTTGAGCTTGGTTCAACTCTCCAATGGTGGAGGAACTCTCTTTTGTATCCAAGGCTTAAAAACCTCTCTTGAAGCTCCAAGGTAAAACCCTAACTAATGGCATTTAAGCCTTACAATGAATTAGAGTTATCCAATGGGTTAAGGATTCTAATTGTATCTATTTTGTGTTCTTGAATGTTGGCTTGGGGTTTGGTAACCCCATGGCTCAACTTGACCGAGAATGAAGAAGAGGAGAGGTGGAGAACTTAAAAGGAGAATTGTGATCTCAAGGTAAGAAAAACCTATCTTAATACACTATCTATATGTATTAGGATAATGGGATGGGTAAATGAATCAATGAACCCAAAACATGTGAGAAAATTTGCTTGCTTGGTATAGGAGGGAGTTGTGAAATTGAATTGCAAAGTAAGGGCCAAAGTGCCACGTATTTATGTTAATGCATTGTATTGGATTTGGAGAATTGTGTATATGCTTTGGAGGAATGTTGTATGAACCTTGTGTGCTGGTAGGACCCTTGTTGGGTGTGGCTAGCTTTAGGTTGAATTTGATGAGAGAATGTGTATTTGAGGATGTAAGAAAAGTAGGTGAACTATGGCAAAATTTTGGTAGGAATTGTGCATTAAAGAATGACTTGGTGAATGGGAGAGCCAAGGTATGTATTGGTGTTAGTAGAGATACTTAGTAACCATGGAATGGTAGTGGTGATATGAGGATATAAGAATGCAAAATCTGTAGCAAATAGCATGTGAAAATGCATTGGAAAAACAAGAGAAAGAGTTAGTGTTTGTAACCTTGAAGATGGAGATTTGACTTGGGTATAGGTAGTGCATTTGTCTAGGATGGAATTGTAATGGTCAATAAGCAATTTGGTGAAGTTGGTAGAGGGTAGTAACCCACCAAGAGGAAGTTAGGAATGCACAAGTGTGCAAAGTGTAAAAATGCAAGGATGAGAATGTAGAACTTAAGCAAGAATTGAGCAAGGATTGGACCAATGATTTGAGGTGGTTTAAGGAGTGTTTTGAGGTGTTTAAACATGTAGGAAACATGTGGAAAGTTTATGGAATGATTAGGGGTGGATTAAGGGTTGATTTGGGGTTGAAAAATCACCTTAGTTGCAGGTTTTAGCAGGGTCCGGGACCTAGCCCTTGTATAAGGTCCCGGACCGCCCTTAAAAATGCCCCGAGAGTTGATACAGCAGTTGGTCCGGGACTTAAGTCCAGGACCAAGTCCAGGACCAGGTAGAAAATGTAGCCGAGAGTGCGCCGAAGTATTGGTCCGGGACTTTGGGTCCGGACCAAGTCCCGGACCACCCCCAAAATTTAGCCGTGAGTGTTTTAAAGAGCTCTAAACGTGGGGGATTGATTGGTAATGGGTTTAGAAGTTGTTAAGGACTTAATTAATGATGTTTAAAGGTCCTAAGAAGTGTAAACAAGTGTAGGAAATTAATGGGAAGTAAGGACATAGTTTGACATGAGTAAAACTAAGTATACCGGGATAACGGGGTAAGTACGGGAGTAGTAATTCTTTGCGTACCGTATGAACATAGTATTAATAACATGTTTGAAACATTATCAGTGGAACAAGTGTGAACCAAGGAACAAGGGAACACACGGTAAAGCTAACCCCGGTGAAAGGTATGATTTTCTCATGCCCCGTATGCTAACCGAGTTACGTTGATTTGTGTGCTGTTTGCCGGCTAATCAAGACTAAAGCATGAAAATGGTTTATTGCCTTCATTGTATGTCTTGATGTATGTTGTGTGAGCTAACCCTTCTTGATTGATTGTGTGGCTTCATTTAGTGCGTAGTATGACTCATAGATGAGTCTCGTTGTGTAGTGACTCGTAGTAAGAGGCACGTTGTGAACTAATGGAAACATAGCAATGCACTAAACCATCGAATCAATAAACGATAACGCAACCCAATGAACTCACTAGAATGTGAGAGAGTGTACGGGAGTAATAACCTCCCGATAACGGTAGGAGAACCGAAATGAATAATCCACAAATAATAAGTAGTGGAAGTATTTAAGTAACCTCTAGTAGAGGAATTAATCCTGGTGCAAGACATGAACCATGAGAGTAGTAAAGAATGATGAGGGACCTCCAAACCCCTTAGCAATTAGTCGACCCACTGTGAGAGGACCCGACTAATGTAAGTAATGACCCGAACATGAGAGTATTCGATATGTTGGGGAAACCCTTAAACCTGAGAATACTAGACGGTAGTAATTCCCTAAGCTAGTGGAGGTTATCAAGAGAGATACTTCTAAGCTAATCCAAGAGATTGTAAGATACTCCATGAGAGGAGTGTTGGGAATTCGAGTAGTCCGGTAGGAATGGACAATTGTATATTTGAGGAGCTAAGTGTATAGCCTTCGGATTGTAGGCCCGGTGGCGAGTCTTGTGTATGACTCCGCCCAGAGACCAAGTAATGAGTATTGAGTATTGCGTAAGTACGAGTATGTAATGAGTACCGAGTATTGAGTATGTATGAGTAAGTACTGAGTATTGAGTATAGAGTACGTATGAGTAGGTATTGAGTAATGAGTACGTATGAGTAAGTACAGAGTATTGAGCAGTGAGTATGTACAAGTATAGTAACGAGTATGGAGTAAGGAGCGTGTACGAGTAAGGGTATGAGCATGGAGTGATGAGCATGTAAGAGTAAAGTAACGAGTAACAAGTAAGGAGTAGGTATGAGTAGAGTAACGAATATCGAACAAACCACGACGTAGCAATGAGCAAGTAACTAATACGAACGGTCGACTATCGAATTGTCTTCCTTAGTAGATTTTGAACCTCGTATGTGTATGTAAGTATTGTTGAATGCATAGTGTATAATTGAATGTATGTATGCATGTAAAATGAACTCCATGTATATCCGACCCAAAGTAGTCGGCGTACCGCGGTTAGCACGCGGTATATGCGAATTTCATGCGCAGCGTAAGCTGACCCCCTCGGGGGACCGTTTTTAGTGTGCAGGTACCAGAAGCTGATCACCGTTCGAGAGAGTAGGACGGGGACTGCTACGTAAGCATGGGTAGTTGTATAGTAGGGATTGGTACTTGTATTGTAATGCGAATTTGGAAGCTTAAACTGTATCGGTAATTTAAGGATTGTAGTATACTCGGTATAGTAATGTATTGGGGTTGTAATTGGATTATGGATGAGTATGCAATGGGAAGTATTGTATTGTTTAGAGTACTCGGTATGTTCATATTCATCAGACCGATAGTATGTAGTATTGTAACTCGCCTTGTTAGTCACGTGGGTGACTAACGGCATTGTACACCCGCCGTTGTGTAAGGAGTATCCGCTGCGAAGGTAAATATTTGTACAGTAATGACGGTATTAGCGGTAGGGGTGTTACAAAAAGTGGTATCAGAGCGAAGTATCGCTCTGATGGATGAAATACCGAGTTTAGGAAAATACCGAGTTAGGAATTGGAGTCTTGGGGCTAAGGGTTGAGTGCTAGTGTGTGAGGACGCTAGATAGGAATTTCCAGTGTGACCTGGATACCTACAGTAACCATACCCGCCCTCCGCGTCCCCCGTTATAAGCTGGGGCAAGAACGCCAGAGAGATGGAGAGACCTCTCACACTCGGGTAACACCCGATCTGGCAGTCACAAGTAAACATTATTAGAAGAAGAACCTGTCATACGGTAGAGTCCAAGAACTGGAAGTCCCGAAGACGGTTCTTGTTGGATGACGAAGACCGCCCTTAATGGCGGAGAAGTAAAGATCTAGACACAAGGATAAGGGAATTTATGGCACCATGGGGCGACATGCTTCGCAGTCACGAGAACCATGTGTAGCCAGCAAGAAGAGAAGCACAGTCGTGCAATGAAGCAAGGAAAATGGAGTAACAAGCCGAGACAAGAGAGTATACGGACCGTAATCTTTGATGATACCAACAACAGTATACAAACCGACTAAGGAATTAGTCGAGGTTGGATTAACACCAAACCTACATGCCAAGAGGCTGAAATAACCGAACAACATAGTTCAGATAACTATGAAAGAATTCATAAAACATACACCTATAGGACTACAACGTGGATCCTAAGGATAAGCCAAGTCTCGTTAACCACACTGAAGGTGTAAGACACCCGAATGGACGACAACCATGTCAAGTACCCTGAGAAACGACTCAGGAGACCGATCTCCAAGATCAAAAGATCAAAGAAAGATCTAATAAAACCACCAAATTTGGATGGAAACGATACCGTAACTGGTATACGTTAACTGAAAAACAACCTACCCGCGCACTTGCCTAGGGCAAGTGCAGCAACTACAGGACGGTTGGAATACTTTTAACAACCCGCAAATACTTGATAAAGTACCGCTATGACGAATGGAGCAAATATAGGATCACCAATCCTAAGAGATTGAAACAATGAAGCCTTGGAAAGGCCTAACGGCCCGACCATTGTATTAAGAACATACCAGTCAGCGAGAAGCTGGACTTGGTCAAGACCTCAGACATGGCAACGCCATGAAGAACTTCTTTTCACACCGAACTATTATTTCAAACCCAATTTTTCTTCAAAATCACAAACTTTTCTTTTAAACCTTGGATTTTTAAAAAACCAAACCGACGGAATTTCGGTGAGTATCATAGAATGATACAAGAAGAGTTGACAATAGAATACTTCACCTAGGCGTGTGACGAACACTACGAGTGTACCCAAATATGGGATGTGGGACGACCGCACTCCGAAGGAGCTTGTGGGCCTGACAGATAGTTAGGTAAGTGGTAACGTGCCAAGACGGTACCCCACGTATGTATACATGTAGTGTACGAAACACGGGAAGTAGTCAACTCTGCTCTACGGACCATAAGTAAATTCGAAACAGAACAGTGGGATACTTCAAACGAGCAAAGGGAACTCAGATAAGCTTACAAGCTAAGGAGTCAAGAACCTACTGCAAGAAGATGATTAAGAGTTAAAAGTGCGAGAAGCACTAACAACTGAATAAAGACATTGGACATGTCTTGAATATATTAAAGTAAAACATGATGACTGGAAGGAATACCTAGTCTAAACACAGTAAGGCAAATGCCTAACATTAACACATCAGTGTTCAACGAACGGGAGGAGATTCCCAGAACAACCACCACAAACACACAGGGTGATGTGGCAAGGTACCGGAAATACCATTCATCAGCCGGAAGGAATATCAATCCGTTATAACATAAGGCAAAACACCAGTGATCTACCCTAAGAACCGGAGACACTATAACCCTCAACGGATAACTCAGATCCAGAACCACAAGGTGGGATAACAAACTGAACATACTCATAAATGTCAGCTAGATGCTACCAAATATCGGTACTACCCAGGAGCAACCCATAAAGGGTATCAAGTCAACACAGTTGAATGGGATATCGTGGTAAGAACACCACAATTGGAACGAACATACGGTTGGAACCGAAGGGATCCCACTTGACAGGGGATACCCCAAATCAATAAATGGTATCGATCAATACCAGGATACAAAAGGGTCTCCAACGAACGGAAGCGTGATGCGACGATCTTATTAGGGAGCCCAGTATCACCTCCAAGCCCAGCGATGGCTTACAGAGAAGTAACCATTGGGAACGACCTATGATGAGCAGAGCTCTAGGCAATATGGCTAGTAGGCCATGAAACTATTACCACACACAACCCAACGGTTGCAAAACCAACATGAACTGTATGGAGAGTGGTCAAGGATGACACCGGTAAAAGAGTAACAATCAATAATTGAGGATACCCCTCATAAATGTGAGACCGCAAGAGCGGTGGACACATGGACCCCAAGAAGGGGATATCACCAGTAACTGTCGGGGAATATAATCCTTTCGGAACTACTAATGTAGTCAAGCTTGAGCATACAATTATTGCCAAACAACGTAAAATAAGCATCAACAGGAGCTGTTGACAACTAAGGAGTAACCGGTTCAATAAGAACTCGATATGTGGGAACATAAAGTATAAGTAAATGACGCTCAAGGAGCTCAGTCGTATAAACACCAAACAACGATATAAATAGTGGAAATGCATGAGCTGAAGCTAGCATAGCGAATGCCATGTAAACCAATACTGCAGAATCAGTAAGAACATGGTGCGCAACAGGCGACCAATGTATGTGAATAATCACCCAATACTATGGGGTTGTTAATACAAGATGGTAGACAGACCGGGCAACAAGCCAGAAGTCTGCACCAAATGATGAAGCACCACCTGAAGGAGTAACGATCAGTCCTATTGCGATCTCATAAGAGAGTTACTACCAAGGGTTCACGCCTCTGCACTCTGTAGGACTGAGTGTTTTGGTATTGCACTTGTGTAGTTAATGATCTAGTGGGATAGCGGGGAATATGGAAAATGTAAGTAGTAGTAAATTCTTCCTCTCACCAGTAAACACGGCATAAGCCAGCTAAGCAAAAGCTTAGAAACAAACCGTGCGGCCTAAGGCCAAAGAAGCACGAAGAGTGTGAAACACACCAACAATCACAAGATGTGAAATCCATTGGAACAAAAGTGAAAGGAGACTTAAGGAAGTCACAAGGACCGACGCATGGAAAATGCAAGGTCATACAAGTAAAGAACACTTGTAATGAACCAGAGAAACTGGTGTAATTTAGAAGCTGCTAACAACAGAGGAAGCACTACAACTAAGTAGTGACTTAGCCTCACCCGACAATAAGTCGGAAAAACCAAGTGAATGATCACTACAAACACAACAGTATGTATATACATTGCCAGAGAGCTGGTTGTGAATCTAAAACTCATCGAGTTCGAGCATGGTAAGAGAACACCACATTTGGTCAATAAACCTTATTCTCACAATAAGAGGGATAAAAGGTGATGCGTAACACGTTCAAGATAACAAGAAGGGCGAATAAGCCATGTTATCAGGGTCGCGCAGCAGAAGCTAGTGGGCCCAGAATTCTAAGCGAAATACACTTAGTGAATAAAAGGCTAATCACAAACGCCTCAAAGCCATTTAGGCTAGAACCGAATCCGGTTAAGAGTTGAATAACTCCGATGAAAATTCTTGATGCAGGGACTAACCGATAGTACGGTTAAGACCCGTTGATCAAGGAACATTGTATAATAGACCGCATGGAAACTGAACCACTCCATGACGGCTAAATGCCTTCGACCAATGTCCAATGTTGACACATGGTAGATTACGTGGGCGTAATCCCTTTTAAGGGGGGTAGAGCGAAAACCACGAAATGTATGTTTTACGTGATAGGTGCGTAAACTACAATGCGCATAGCGCAAGAGAATTCGTTTTGATGGTTGATACTTATGTTACATAAACATTTGTATTCACTCATCGTGTAATTATGGTAATTTGGGAAGTAAGTATAGGAAAAGGAGTAGAGAAACTCCAGGGTAATGAGAAACCCGATTGGTAATAGTATGAAGAATGAGTATGTATGGGAGACTTGAGGAGTATAAATCGGTACGGAACCGATGTATGTAATGAGTATAAATCGGTATACAACCGATGTATGTAATGAGTATGAATCGGTGTACAACCGATGTATTTTATGAGTATAAATTGGAGTATAGTAAATTAATGGGATATTATACCCATGAATTTCTTAGGTATAGTAGTTGGAGAAGAAGTAGTAGTAATTGATGAGATGACTAGTAAGTAAGTAAGTGAATCATATAAATTGGAAATGTATGTGTATGATTATGAGTAGCAAGATTAAAAAGATAGAAAACGAAATAATGTTTGACGAGCTGTCTGTTTGTATTGAGGTGGGAAGTGGAACTTGATTTGCTAGCGATCAAGGGAAGCCGAACACAAATTGGGGTGGAAGGATAATTCAACACCAATGCTGATCACATTGTGGTTGAAGGACTCTGGAAGCTCCCTTAAGTGGTCACAACAATGACACTAGTATTAGGTATAATCATTATAAATGGTATTCGGGAGATGTATGCAAGTTTTTAAAATGAATTTCCAAAACTATTTTGGTACAATGTTTTCTCCAAAAAATTGAGAATGAGGATCGGTTTTGAAACCGCTCCCACGGGCGCTAGTGGACCCTCCATGCCTAGGCACGGGTATCCGGTCGAAACCATAGGAGGTGAAGCTAGTTTTGAGTCTGTGGAAGTGTAGAGTAGTTTGAAACCACTACACCGATTGTACGGTAACAGTGTGTGTTTTGTATTTTTCCAAGGGCACTGGGACAGCGTAGTCCCGAGTAAGTATGAGTAAGTATGAGTAAAGTATGAGTAAGTAAGTATGAGTAAGTGCCTGAGGATCTCTATATGTGCAAATGAATTTGATCAGAACCAAAGGACCGTAGAGCCAGAAAGTGTAAGTGCTCAAGTCATGACGGCCGTGAACCAGAAAGCGTAAGTGTTCAAACGTGACCGGTACCTGAGGGATCACTCTCCATTGGGGGAGGATTGTACCTAATTGTCTGCGGATGGACCCCCTTGGAGAGGAGTAAACGGATATTTTTGATTGCTATGCATGCAGTGACATGCTGTTTGGATGCCTAGTATGCATCATGTCAGACATTTGGAGTTTGACAAGTTATATGTAGAGGTCATAACCTTAGCATAGAGTATATGTACGAGTAACAGTATTAGATTCACCAACTTTGAGGGCAAAGTTCTTTAAGGGGGGTAGATTGAAATACCCCAACTTAAATATGGTGATTAGAATATTTTAATACAGTATTTAAGGGCCTAATAGTGCCTAAGTAATTTTTGGTAAAGAAAATAAATCCAAAGAAATGAGGAAACGCTTAGAAAGCGGAAAACGCTAAAATGAGCGTTAAATAACCATAGGAGGTACGAGACCTTGGTTAGAGTATTGTAAGGATTCTTAAGGCTTATTCATGCCTAATTAGTATACGGGAATGATTCCCGAAGAAAACGGATCCAAGAAATGTATTAAAACGCTAATAGAGCTTTAGCGCACGTTTTTCGAGAAAACCCGAAAACGTGATTTTTTTAAGTGGTCAAATGAACCCGTAAAAATTATACAGTATTAAATAACTATTATTAAGCATTAACAGAAGCTTAATAACCAATAAAAATAAAGAAACGAGAAAATTCCGGAAAACGGGTTCCGGTTAGTAAAACTGTCAAAAACGGGAAGTTGTGGGGTAAAAGCATAAATAAACCAAACTAGTGTGTCCACTATTGTAAATAAAAATTTTAAAACCCCCAAGGGGCTGTGTGTCAACCGATTCCCCCCTTCCCTCTCACACAATAAATAAATAAATAAAGAAGAAGAAAAAAAGAAGAAAGAAAAAAGAATACAAAAGCAAAAAGAGCACTCTCTTTCCTCACTTTTCTTCTCTCTCTTCTATTCTTTCCTTCCCCCATCGTGAGACCCCTCTTCTTCTCCCCTTGCAGCGATTTTGAAGCCCTCTCATGGCTTCCATGGCAACTCCATCTTCTACCTCATGCTCTAGCTTCACTTGAGCTCCAAATGTAAAACAAAATACATATTTGAACTCCCCTCTTCAAGCTCTACATTTCTATCTTTTCAAAATCCGAAAATGAGCAACTTCATCTCCATGGGTTTTGCCCATTTGAAGAGGAAATGGTACCAAATCGAAGCATGGAGTCTCCTCTTCCACTTAAGGTAAAAAGATTCAAGAGAAAAACTCATTTTCTCCATTTCCATGCCTTGGCCGATTTTTGCCCCTTCTTGTAATGCCTTGTTTCTTCTTTGTTTGAGCTTGGTTCAACTCTCCAATGGTGGAGGAACTCTCTTTTGTATCCAAGGCTTAAAAACCTCTCTTGAAGCTCCAAGGTAAAACCCTAACTAATGGCATTTAAGCCTTACAATGAATTAGAGTTATCCAATGGGTTAAGGATTCTAATTGTATCTATTTTGTGTTCTTGAATGTTGGCTTGGGGTTTGGTAACCCCATGGCTCAACTTGACCGAGAATGAAGAAGAGGAGAGGTGGAGAACTTAAAAGGAGAATTGTGATCTCAAGGTAAGAAAAACCTATCTTAATACACTATCTATATGTATTAGGATAATGGGATGGGTAAATGAATCAATGAACCCAAAACATGTGAGAAAATTTGCTTGCTTGGTATAGGAGGGAGTTGTGAAATTGAATTGCAAAGTAAGGGCCAAAGTGCCACGTATTTATGTTAATGCATTGTATTGGATTTGGAGAATTGTGTATATGCTTTGGAGGAATGTTGTATGAACCTTGTGTGCTGGTAGGACCCTTGTTGGGTGTGGCTAGCTTTAGGTTGAATTTGATGAGAGAATGTGTATTTGAGGATGTAAGAAAAGTAGGTGAACTATGGCAAAATTTTGGTAGGAATTGTGCATTAAAGAATGACTTGGTGAATGGGAGAGCCAAGGTATGTATTGGTGTTAGTAGAGATACTTAGTAACCATGGAATGGTAGTGGTGATATGAGGATATAAGAATGCAAAATCTGTAGCAAATAGCATGTGAAAATGCATTGGAAAAACAAGAGAAAGAGTTAGTGTTTGTAACCTTGAAGATGGAGATTTGACTTGGGTATAGGTAGTGCATTTGTCTAGGATGGAATTGTAATGGTCAATAAGCAATTTGGTGAAGTTGGTAGAGGGTAGTAACCCACCAAGAGGAAGTTAGGAATGCACAAGTGTGCAAAGTGTAAAAATGCAAGGATGAGAATGTAGAACTTAAGCAAGAATTGAGCAAGGATTGGACCAATGATTTGAGGTGGTTTAAGGAGTGTTTTGAGGTGTTTAAACATGTAGGAAACATGTGGAAAGTTTATGGAATGATTAGGGGTGGATTAAGGGTTGATTTGGGGTTGAAAAATCACCTTAGTTGCAGGTTTTAGCAGGGTCCGGGACCTAGCCCTTGTATAAGGTCCCGGACCGCCCTTAAAAATGCCCCGAGAGTTGATACAGCAGTTGGTCCGGGACTTAAGTCCAGGACCAAGTCCAGGACCAGGTAGAAAATGTAGCCGAGAGTGCGCCGAAGTATTGGTCCGGGACTTTGGGTCCGGACCAAGTCCCGGACCACCCCCAAAATTTAGCCGTGAGTGTTTTAAAGAGCTCTAAACGTGGGGGATTGATTGGTAATGGGTTTAGAAGTTGTTAAGGACTTAATTAATGATGTTTAAAGGTCCTAAGAAGTGTAAACAAGTGTAGGAAATTAATGGGAAGTAAGGACATAGTTTGACATGAGTAAAACTAAGTATACCGGGATAACGGGGTAAGTACGGGAGTAGTAATTCTTTGCGTACCGTATGAACATAGTATTAATAACATGTTTGAAACATTATCAGTGGAACAAGTGTGAACCAAGGAACAAGGGAACACACGGTAAAGCTAACCCCGGTGAAAGGTATGATTTTCTCATGCCCCGTATGCTAACCGAGTTACGTTGATTTGTGTGCTGTTTGCCGGCTAATCAAGACTAAAGCATGAAAATGGTTTATTGCCTTCATTGTATGTCTTGATGTATGTTGTGTGAGCTAACCCTTCTTGATTGATTGTGTGGCTTCATTTAGTGCGTAGTATGACTCATAGATGAGTCTCGTTGTGTAGTGACTCGTAGTAAGAGGCACGTTGTGAACTAATGGAAACATAGCAATGCACTAAACCATCGAATCAATAAACGATAACGCAACCCAATGAACTCACTAGAATGTGAGAGAGTGTACGGGAGTAATAACCTCCCGATAACGGTAGGAGAACCGAAATGAATAATCCACAAATAATAGTGGAAGTATTTAAGTAACCTCTAGTAGAGGAATTAATCCTGGTGCAAGACATGAACCATGAGAGTAGTAAAGAATGATGAGGGACCTCCAAACCCCTTAGCAATTAGTCGACCCACTGTGAGAGGACCCGACTAATGTAAGTAATGACCCGAACATGAGAGTATTCGATATGTTGGGGAAACCCTTAAACCTGAGAATACTAGACGGTAGTAATTCCCTAAGCTAGTGGAGGTTATCAAGAGAGATACTTCTAAGCTAATCCAAGAGATTGTAAGATACTCCATGAGAGGAGTGTTGGGAATTCGAGTAGTCCGGTAGGAATGGACAATTGTATATTTGAGGAGCTAAGTGTATAGCCTTCGGATTGTAGGCCCGGTGGCGAGTCTTGTGTATGACTCCGCCCAGAGACCAAGTAAGTATTGAGTATTGCGTAAGTACGAGTATGTAATGAGTACCGAGTATTGAGTATGTATGAGTAAGTACTGAGTATTGAGTATAGAGTACGTATGAGTAGGTATTGAGTAATGAGTACGTATGAGTAAGTACAGAGTATTGAGCAGTGAGTATGTACAAGTATAGTAACGAGTATGGAGTAAGGAGCGTGTACGAGTAAGGGTATGAGCATGGAGTGATGAGCATGTAAGAGTAAAGTAACGAGTAACAAGTAAGGAGTAGGTATGAGTAGAGTAACGAATATCGAACAAACCACGACGTAGCAATGAGCAAGTAACTAATACGAACGGTCGACTATCGAATTGTCTTCCTTAGTAGATTTTGAACCTCGTATGTGTATGTAAGTATTGTTGAATGCATAGTGTATAATTGAATGTATGTATGCATGTAAAATGAACTCCATGTATATCCGACCCAAAGTAGTCGGCGTACCGCGGTTAGCACGCGGTATATGCGAATTTCATGCGCAGCGTAAGCTGACCCCCTCGGGGGACCGTTTTTAGTGTGCAGGTACCAGAAGCTGATCACCGTTCGAGAGAGTAGGACGGGGACTGCTACGTAAGCATGGGTAGTTGTATAGTAGGGATTGGTACTTGTATTGTAATGCGAATTTGGAAGCTTAAACTGTATCGGTAATTTAAGGATTGTAGTATACTCGGTATAGTAATGTATTGGGGTTGTAATTGGATTATGGATGTATGCAATGGGAAGTATTGTATTGTTTAGAGTACTCGGTATGTTCATATTCATCAGACCGATAGTATGTAGTATTGTAACTCGCCTTGTTAGTCACGTGGGTGACTAACGGCATTGTACACCCGCCGTTGTGTAAGGAGTATCCGCTGCGAAGGTAAATATTTGTACAGTAATGACGGTATTAGCGGTAGGGTTGTTACAGAGCCTGTTCCAGCACAGCCTATCAGGAGAAGCTTCGAAATGGTTCCATCGACTACCACCAGGCATCATTACCACCTGGGAGCAGATGACCGATAAATTCTATGAGAAATACATCCCCATCTCCATGACACGACAAATGATTGCCGATCTGACGGCATTCAGACAGCTGGGTAGCGAGACAATATGCGAGACGTGGGATCGATTCAAAGAACTACTCCACCAGTGCCCCCACCACGGTCAGAATATCACCTCACTGGCTCAAGGATTCTTCCAAGGGCTTAAAGATGAAAACAGAGGCGAGGTGAGAGCTGCCTTAGGAGGGAACCTACTAGCAAAAAGCGGGGAAGATTTCATGGCGGCAATGGAGTCATACTGTGAGGAGCTTCGCCAATGGAGCAACAATGGGGGAAGAGTCTTCTCAATAGCTCACAGTTCCACCCGATCTCTGGACCCGATGATGGAACAGATAGCCGCCGAGCAAGCACAGCTGAAAACCACAATGGGAAGCATGGCAAAAATGCTCGAACAGCTCACCATGGGGCCAACCCCTAGGCAACCCGCCAAGAAAGTCTCTACAAGTGCCAATGAAGTCTGTTGCTCTCAGTGTGGGGACGCACATGAATATGAGGACTGCCCACTGGTAGCCGAGATGAAGCAAACTGAGGAGGCCAATGTCATAGGACAATTCAACAACAGACAACCCTGGGTGCAGAATCAGCACCAAAACCTCTGGTACGGAAATCCGAACAACACGCTGAACTCGCATCAGATGCAACCTCAAAGGACGAACCAGGGAGGACCATCCGGCTTTGCTAGGCCTCAGTATAATCAGTTCAGGCCACAACAGTCTCAAGCTCAGCAACCATCATTGAGGTTGACTCAGTTCCTGAGCCAGTTGACTCAGTTCCTCTTACAGCAGAGACCTTCTGGATCACTGTCTTCCCAAACAGACCCCAATCCCAAGGAGCAGTTGAAGGCAGTGTCGGTCTCAGAGGCAGTAATGATTAAGGACTGGGAAGATTCTAGAGAGGTAGCAGCAGTTACCCTAAGGAGTGGAAGGAACTTAATCAATGACAAAGTGGCAGGGAGCCACACTAATGAGGAGACCGAGCCCTCTTCTAGTACCGTCGGTGCACCATCAAGGCATCCTGCCCCTCCTGAGGTAGTTCATGAGGAGACCCAGGCTCCTATTCCTTCTTCCTCTCATTCAACTGCTATTAAAAATACGAAAGGAAAAACATCTGCAAAAGAACTTCCTTTTCCAAACCGTCTCAAAGAGCAAGAGCTCGATGAGCAATTTGGAAAATTTTTAGATGTCTTTCAAAAGCTGACTATCAATATTCCTCTTATTGATGCGATCAAACAGATGCCAAATTATGCTAAATTTGTGAAGGATTTGATTTCGAATAAGCGGAAGTATAAGGAGAAGGACACCATTCAGCTGACTGAGACCTGTTCAGCAGTGATCCTACAGAAGCTGCCTCCAAAGCATGGTGATCCTGGTCAGCCCATTATTCCTTGCTCAATTGGAGATATGGATTGTGGATACGGTTGATAAGTGTCCAAATGAGTATGTTTTATAGGTGTATTTCATATATAATATTAGCACTTTTCTTGCTCATTTCTCCTCTTCGGTTAGTTTTCCTCTAGTTTATGTTTTATTGTTATCTCACAAATTTATTGTTTAAACATGAGGAAAACCAAGCTGGAAGCGAAGTAGACGAAGAGACGAACGCATAGACGCAAACGGCTCAGAAAACAGAGTCCAAACGAAGAATCTAGAGCCGGTCAAAGTTCGTAGAAGAAAATAAGTCAAAAACTTGTGTCCACTCCTGTGTCCGCATAGAACAAGGCGGACAGGACAAGGTGACCGCCTAACCAAGGGCGGACGTGACTGCCTGTGTGTTGTCCGCATGGAATTAGGCGGACAGGACAAGGTGACCGACAAGTAGCGGACTCCATTGATGTCCGCATGGATTTAGGCGGACAGATTGGCGGATAACACTTGTGTCCGCATGAACTGAGGCGGACAACAAGGCGGACAAGAGATGGAGAGACCGCGGGCGAGAGTGAGAGTTGAGACGCGCGTAATATCAGGCGGACAGACAGGCGGACGTGACTAAATTCAACGCGACAGTTTTTCTTCCCTTCGCGGCGCAGGAGACTTCTCCATTAATATCAGACGGCGCCTACCTTATTTTCCTCACGCGTCTGTCTCCAGCTCTGTCCCCTGCAATCAATGAGCAATCAATCTGCAATCAATCTCCTTCCACTCCAGATCTGCCTCTAACCTTATCCTCCTCCTCTATATAAACACAGCACCTTCAACCTTAAACGGACGTACGGAGAAAACCAGAAAATCAGACCATCGCTCACCACAATTACCATTTGCTTCCATTAATTCTCTCCCGTACACCACAACACAACATTCGATTCCCCAGAACTCAAACACTCCAAATCACTCATTTCACATATATTATCCTACGTACACGCTCCACTCTTCGTTCTCTTCATTTCTCCATTCACCATCCACACCTCCGTATTATTATTACGTCCAACCTCTGTCTGACTTATTACCAGTTAATATGTCAGGCTAAGGAGGATTTACTCCGGGTGAAGGTTTAATTATGTATTTGTATTAATTATGCAATATTTCTACCGGTTAAAATAAATTCAGTTTGTTACGATTAAAGTTTATCTCTCTCCCTTTTTAATAAATTTCATCGATTTATTAAAAAGCCTTACTAAATCTGTTTTTAATCTGATCGGTGACAAACAGATAGGTTAATTAAGCCGTAAAACTGTAGGAACTTATTTTCATCGGATAAGTTAGTACAAGTTGCAAGAATAAAATTCCTCATACTCCTCTGCCGTTTACACGCATTTTGCTTGAGTTTTCATCGGACCTTGCATTTTCAGGTAAACGAGTTCTTATGAGTTTTCATCGGACCTTAAGATAATAACAGGAATTTTGCCAAATTATTCTATTAAACCGGTAGAGATAGCACAATTAATCAGATCATATTAACCTGAACCCGGAGTCCCGTTTAATTTAACTTCAGTTCACTAAATTAATTTGTTATTTACTTTTCAGAAACAAGTCAATTAACTCCCCCTTTTGTGACAAGCTTAGGTACTACTTATTTCACTATAAGTCCCACGGTTCGATATCCGGTCGCTTACACTTACTATACTACCACGACCGGGATTTGTTTGCAGCCCGACGTTTATTTTGAGTTTTAATTTCTTTTCTTTTATTTTAATTTCACCAGTTCTAACCACTCACGATATTACGTCTGCAACGGTCTCTGCGATCTAGGAGCGAGCATCAACCTGATGCTATACACCATGCTCAAAAAGCTTCATGCGGGTGAGCTCGTTCCAATTCATTTCAAACTCCAATTAGCTGATAGATCATCAATCACACCCAGAGGTATGGTAGAGAATGTGGTTGTTAGTGTGGGTAAGTTTTTCTTCCCAGCTGATTTTGTGATCCTCGACATGGATGAGGATGTTGAGGTACCTCTAATTCTTGGTAGACCTTTCCTTAGAACTGCAAAGACTGTTATAGATGTTGATAAAGGAAGGATTACCTTGAAATTTCATGATGAAGAATTAAGTTTTGATATTAATAAGATGATGCAGAAAAATACTTCTTCTCATGCCGTTTTCTCTGTTGATTTAGTTGAGGACTTTTATGATCTTGAGGATGGCTACATCCATAGGAGTACTGATACTTCTAACTCTTTGTTTGAGTGTTCTGACTTATTAGAGCAGGTATTGAGCTTATCCATTGAGGATGACAAGGAAAGCTTTGAGATGGCCTCGGTCGTCCAGCAGCTCAATCAAGGGAGGTCATATTTTCGTTCCTCCACTCCTCCAGTAGAAAAGCTGGATCGACCCATTCAAAGGCCTATCCCTTCAATAGAGAATCCTCCTACCCTTGAACTCAAATCTCTTCCTTCCCACCTCAAATATATTTTTCTGGCAGAGGGTAGCACCCTGCCTGTTATTATCTCTGCATCTTTGTCTGTTTCGCAGGAAACTAGACTTCTGGAGGTGCTCAAAAGGCATAAAGGTGCCATGGGGTGGTCAGTTGCTGATATCAAAGGGATCAGTCCGGGTTTCTGCACTCACCGGATCTATATAGAGGATAATTATAAGGCAGTAAGACAGCCCCAGAGAAGATTAAATCCTAATCTGAAGGAGGTGGTCAAAGCTGAAGTGTTGAAGCTTCTTGATGCAGGCATTATCTACCCGATATCTGACAGCCAGTGGGTGTCTCCAGTCCAGGTTGTCCCAAAGAAAGGAGGGATCGTGGCAGTTCCCAATGAGAAGGGGGAGATGGTTCCCCAGAGGCAGACGATCGGATGGAGAATGTGTATTGACTACCGTCGCCTCAACAACGCTACAAGGAAGGACTATTTTCCGCTTCCATTCATCGATCAAATGCTGGAGCGATTGGCTGGTCAGGAGTTCTACTGTTTCCTCGATGGCTATAGTGGCTACTTCCAGATCCCTATTGCTCCAGAGGATCAAGAGAAGACGATCTTTACCTGTCCATATGGGAGGTTCGCATATAAGAGGATGCCTTTTGGCCTCTGTAATGCTCCTGCGACGTTCCAGAGGTGTATGATGGCCATCTTCAATGACTTCATTGAGAAGAGCATTGAAGTTTTTATGGACAACTTTTTAGTTTATGGACAGAGTTTCGAGGTGTGCCTGGAGCAGTTGGATAAGATATTGGGGAGATGTGAGGAGACGAACCTTGTGTTGAACTGGGAGAAGTGTCATTTTATGGTACGGGAAGGTATTGTACTAGGTCATAAGGTTTCTAAGGAGGGCATCCAGGTAGATAAAGCCAAGGTGGAGGTGATAGAGAAGCTTCCCCCACCGACTACAGTGAAGGATGTCAGGTCGTTCCTTGGTCATGCAGGATTCTACAGGAGATTCCTTCAGGACTTCTCAAAGATTGCTAAGCCCCTGTCAGACCTGCTTCAGAAAGATGTCAAGTTCCAGTTCACTGAGGAGTGTTTGACAGCCTTTCAGACCATCAAAGATAAGCTCTGCTCAGCCCCAATTGTGGTCCCACCAGAGTGGTCAAAACCGTTCGAGATCATGACAGATGCGAGCGATTATACTGTTGGCGCCGCATTATGTCAGAAGAAGGATAAGATGCTGAGAGTAATCACCTATGCTAGCAAGACCTTGATAGACGCGCAGAAAAATTATACTACTATAGAGAAGGAGTTGCTAGTTGTGGTGTTCGCTCTGGATAAGTTTTGACCATATCTGCTAGGAAGCAAGGTGATTGTCCACACTGATCATACGGCCCTCAAGTATCTTTTCCAGAAAAATGAATCGAAGCCTAGACTTCTGAGGTGGATTTTGCTTCTCCAAGAATTTAATTTGGAGGTTGTGGATAAAAAGGGAAAGCAGAACGGAGTTGCTGATCACCTGTCTAGACTCGACCTTCCTGATGATGGAGTCCCAATCAATGAGTTCTTCCCTGATGAGACAACATTTAAGATTGGAAAAGTAAATGAACCATGGTACGCAGACTTAGCAAATTATCTGGTTTCTGGTTTAATTCCACATGACTACAGTTATAACCAGAGGAAGAAGTTCCTTTCAGAGACACACCATTACATATGGGAGGATCCTTATCTGTTTCGGGTTTGTGCTGATGGTTTGATGAGGCGCTGTCTCCCGGATACAGAGATTTCAAGTGTATTAGAATTTTGCCATTCAAAGGAGGCAGGTGGACATCACGGTCCTACAAGGACAGCTGCCAAAATATTATAGTGTGGTTTTTATTGGCCCACTCTTCACAAGGATGTTCATCGCTTCTGCTCTCAATGTGATAAATGTCAAAGAATGGGTAATATATCAAGAAGGCCTGAGATGCCTCAAAAAGGAATTCTGGAGGTAGAGTTGTTCGATGTATGGGGGATAGACTTCATGGGCCCCTTCCCTTCATCCCATGGAAATCAGTATATCCTTGTTGCAGTATATTATGTGTCTAAATGGGTCGAAGCAATTGCTAGTCATGCTGCTGATGCTAAGACAGTAGTCAAGTTCCTAAAGAAGCATATCTTCACCGGGTTTGGTATGCCTAGAGCGATCATCAGCGATGGAGGCTCACATTTCTGCAACAAAGCCTTTGAATCTTTAATGACCAAGTATGGAGTGACGCATAAGGTAGCATTACCTTATCATCCACAAACCAATGGTCAAGCAGAAGTGAGCAACCGTGAGCTTAAATGGATTCTGCAGAAAACTGTTACTGCTTCGAGAAAGGATTGGTTAGTCAAGCTGGACGACGCCCTCTGGGCCTACCGTATTGCATTTAAGACCCCTATAGGGATGTCTCCATTCAAGCTTGTGTATGGGAAAGCTTGTCATCTTCCAGTAGAGCTCGAACATAAAGCATATTGGGCATTGAAAGCCCTAAATTTTGACTTACATGCTGCAGGAGAGAAGAGAAAATTCCAGCTGTCTGAACTCGAAGAACTAAGAGAACAAGCCTATGACAGCTCCAGAATTTATAAGGAGCGCACAAAAAGAATCCATGATCAAATGATACAAAAGAGAGAATTTAAAGTAGGGGATCTGGTGTTGCTCTACAATTCCAGGCTGCGCCTTTTTCCTGGCAAGTTGAAATCCCATTGGGCAGGTCCATTTAAAGTTGTGGGGATCCCTACCTATGGTGCCTACGAGCTATAAAACAAGTCAGGAGAGGTATTCAAAGTGAACGGTGCCCGACTGAAGAAATACCTAGGCGATACCTTTTCTCAGCCTTTTGCACCGGGTGTATCCTTGATTGAAAGTTCTTATTCCATTACTCCTGTTTCTGCTATCTTTACTCCAGCACCTCCTCCAAAATCATCAAAGTAGCCGCACTCGCAATGGTATTTTAGACTAAAGAAAGCTATTGCTAGCTGCTGTGGCGGCCCTCCTTGATACTATCTGCGAAGTCTAGCCAGAGACTCTAACTCCAGGCAGCTTGGTGAGAGGCAACCCACCGGTTTGTATCTCTTTTCACTTCCTTGGTTTAGTTATTTCTTTTACTCTTTTGTTCTTATTTTGTGGTGTGTTAATAGCTGTTGTGCATATTGAAAGAGCCATGGCTCTTATTTTCTACTAATGGTTTTGTCTGTTTCCACTTGAGTTCTTCTGACCTTGCAGATTCAAAAATTCTCAATTAGCTAAATTTGTGCTTGGCTGAACTCAAGTGTGGGGAAATCGTGCAGCATTACTCCTTAAAGGATCAGGGAGTCCTTCAACACTCTTGCTATTTCATTTCTGCATTTCTTGTGTTTATTTTATTTTTGCTTGATTTAGTAATAGTTCCTTTTTATTTTTAAACCAATGAGGTGTTTTAGAGTAGTGGTCTTTAATTTAATACAATACATATATAAAAAAAGAGAAGTTTCAACGTGTCCGGCTAAACCTAGCCGGATGCAAATCCGGTCACCAAAACCTAGCCCTGTCCGGATCCGGACGGAAAACCGGACGTGACTAAAAATCGCGCGCCGCGATTTTCTTTTCTTCTTCGTTCTTTCTTCTTCTTCTCCCCGACGAACACGAACCAAAAACAGAACCCAACTCCATATTTCTTCCTCCATTTTCGCAACACCCCGAGCACCACCGCGCCACTGGAACACCGACGCCGACGACCACCAGGAACACAACGCTCCAGTACCGTCGTCACCTGCATCTCTATTTCCACTTTCGAAATCAAACCACCCCCTAAACGAAGCAGGTTCCAAAAATCTTAGCCGTTTTCATTTCGATTTTATGTCAAATAGTGGTAGATTAGGTAGCTGTTGGTGGTTATGATGTTAATTTGTTATTGTGGTACGAAAACGTGACACATTCTGTGACTTTGGGAGATTTCTGGTTGACTTTGTGTGAATTTTGGGGAATTTTGAAACCGCTCTGTTCGCGGCGAATTTTTTAGGGTTCTATACCGCGTTCGGATCCGCGTCCGACCCAGGACACCCGGACGTAGATCCAGACATGTACAAATTTTTCAATTTTTCTGCAATTGTTTTCTAGGTTTATGTTATACTGTTTAATGCTATTATTTGCTATGATTAGATGTTTTAATGCCTTGGTTCTCATAGATTAACTATGTGCAAGAATATGTTCAAATCGAACTTGCTGCTCGATCGGTTTCGGGTATTTGGGTGTCTTTTGCTTCTCCTTTAATGCTTCTTGTTGTTTAGGTTTCTTAATGCATTTGTTTATCATATAGATGGCTAGAACTAGAGGAGGAGGTGCTACACGCAAGGGGTCCTCTTCGAGAGACCCCCGTCCGGACGATTAGACAGAGCCAGCCTCTACCCCACTACGCCCTGACGATTTCATATCTGCTGCCGCCCGGGCCTGGTACGAGCAGAGCGGGTCCTTCGTCATCGAGCGGTGCATCACCTCAGAGGCGTCCGATGCTACTAGGCTCACTGATATTTTTGAGGGTTTTGGCATCGGCAGCATTTTGCGCATGGGCGAGGGCGTTTTCTCCCCGTCTCTGGTACGGGAATTCTACGCCAATGCTGAGGCATCAGACATGACGAACAACATCATATCCTACGTGCGCCAGTTCCCAGTGGAGGTAACCCCTGAGACCTTTAGTATTCTTTTATTCCTCCCGGATAATGAGGCGACCCATCTAGATTTTACGGAGGATAAGCTTAGGCAGAGTAAGTCTAGGTGGTTACAAGTGGTCGGGAGTACTACTCGCCGACGGGGTGAGGAGAATAAGACCGTACTCCCATATGCTCTCCTCCCCTCCCTTCCCCAGAGGACCATTGCAGAGATCCTCAGTCATCAGATCCGGCCACATGCCGGAAATGATGCTTCTGACGAGGATTGTGTTCTCCTCGACTATCTCCTGGCCGCACCACGTCCACCATCTCAATAGCTCTCACTCCTCTTCATGATGTTCAGACAGCTGCACAAGGTGGTGACTTATCTGATGACGAAGAAGAAGAAGATCACCCCCATCTTCCCCATCTTTATCCAGCATCTTCTTGTCTCCACACTCCCCGAGGAGATCTTCACCGGTCTCGAGATGAGGGAGGGAGAGACACCCATCTCCGTCGGGACCTTCAGGAGATGGGGCTTCATATGTCTTGATGACAGCAGCTGGGTGAAGGGCAGCTCGGGTCTAGGGTCCACTGGCACATCTCCGAGCTCTAGCTCTACTTCAGCACCTACTGCTACCATGGCGCCTCCTATTCCCCCAATGATGAGCAACCCACCAGAGATGCAGACTATGATGGACTCCATTCTCCAGCAGCAGCAGAGGATGGAGCAGCAGTTTGGGGGTATGGAGCAGCGGTTTGGAGGTATGGAGCAGCAGGTCGGGAATGTACAGCAGCGCCAGGTGCACATGGAGGGACACATAGATGACATCCGTCAGACTCAGGAGCACCTCCAGACAGAGCAGACGTCTCTCCGAGACACCCAGAGTATGCTCACACGGTGCTTAGAGCGTAGTGACGCCTTTCAGAGAGAGACAACTCTGTTCATGACAGAGGCAGCTGCTCAGCAGGCCCAGAATAGCCAGCTCATGCAGATGCTCGTTGCCAGGATGGGCGCAGGACCACCGCCACCACTGCCGCCTCAGTGACAGCCATCCCCTCTTTATTGCTTTTTTTTACTTTCTTTTTACTTACTTGCTTTACTTTTGTTTGTTACAACTAACAGTAAAACACGAGACTGACAGGTGAAGTGGTAATGGTTATATTTGGCAGTGTTTTAATTGTGAAATGCTAAATTTCCTGTTCCTCTGAGCAGTGCAGCGTTCATAAATGATTAATTTACATGACACCTCTCCTGCGAAACAAACGGCTATAAGTACAGGAAATGGAACCACACTACTTTCGAACGTCTGCTAAGCTTGAATTCTGGGGAGTATTCTTACTCTAATATTACTCATACGATTCAAATACTCCTGCTGTTCGAGTTAATGCACTTTATTCTGTGGTCGTACATGCCAGTGGAAAACTAGCAACTTTTACTGTAACACCCCTCTCAATAATCACGATATAATCTCTCACGTAGCAATAAATAAAACATCTCGCAGCGGAAAAACAAATAACCATTACAAAACTCACTCGGGTGTCACCGGCCGTTACTCGCCCATGCGAGCAACGCAGCCAAACTACATCCAACTTCCAATACAAATAAACTGCTAACCGCAGTGATAACGAGAAACTCCTATACATCATACTAAGTCCATAACCATAAACATCGACAAGTGAGCGTCTACCCAACCTGAAAAATACATAACCTTACCATAAGACCATACATCATCTTCATTACTGTACAACATCTCCAATTACCCTGTTCCTGCTCTTCAGCTCCGACAACGGTCAACAACCTGAAATGGTGTAGTATCAGCGATAGACGCTGAGTATGCCGGGCCTGGACCCTAATGGTCACTTGTCATTTTAACCATCTTATTATTAGATTGGTTTCATGCTTTCCCTTTTACAGTTATAATCAAAACTGAAGCATAAATGTATAATATACATAATCAACCATCCAAATATCCATAAACATTAGTCATCCATCCAACCAAACATTCATAGAATATCTCAAATAACATTTGTATATCGAACGTATCGAGCAATAACAATTTAATGTACCATGTACATTCGCCGTAGCGTACAGTTTTCATATTTAATTTACCTTAGCCTTGTAGGCTCCTTCCAACCATCAACACACAATAAAATAACCACAAGTATAACCAATGAACAACAAAGCGAAACAACGAGAATAATAAACAAGTATTAAGTCTCGTCCATGGTATTGTTCGCCACTATATAAGTCTCAATTGTTTTAGTTGTTCAGTTATACCTAGTGACAATGTCTCGTTAAAACGACATGTCTCTAGTTACCCATATATTATGGCGGGTCACCCACGGCAGTAGCCACTCCAACGGTAGAGTCTCCGACCAACGAGCCATTCTAGCTCACGGGAAATTTTCTTGATACTTACGGACCCATACGCGGACATCCTGGTATCATTTTTGTGATCACAGCGCGCACCAAGAGCCACATCCTCTTGGCTTTACTTCCATTCCATTAATTAATTAGTTATACCATCGCATCGCATTACCAAATTTTCTAACACAACAGACTAAGGTCATTAGTCCAATCCGGAGTCTGTAAACTCGGGATCCAGTGTTAGATACAAGAGCGGCGTATAGAAAAGGCCAATGCTCCGTACAAAAGTCTCAGATAATATGTATATGTTATTATCATAGTGCTACAACGTTTTACTTACGTTCCTTATATTTCATATAAGATAGCACCATAGCCGCTAGTTCGTTTTATATATATAGGTTCATATATACGAACCAATACTGTTAACTCAACAACAGTAAATAATAAGCAGCTATAAATATACAATTCATGCATATTAATTAACACATTCAGACAAACAATCTTATCACAGATCACACAGAAGCCTGAACTGAGGAAGCCCTCAGGGGCAATCAGAGACACATAACAACATTCAAGTTATATCAACCAAATCCGAGCCCAAGGAGCAACCTTAGGACAACTCGGATCAAACCCCTTTACATACCGTTCACCCTGACTGTATTACGGTGGAGTATGAATCAGCAAGATCCTACGCTCCGTGTAGTCCGTTAGCTCGTCAAGCGTCCTTGTCAGAAGTATACTCTAAACGGTAATAAAACTATAAGTCAGTCTCCATGACTAACTACATCCGGTATTTCCGAATTATAAGTAACCCCGACAGCTCACCCCTGTTTTCTACAGTTGTTTGTTACAGGTTTTTCTAAAACAGTCGGCTTTGTTACTTAAAACGCGTACGTCAAAACTATTTCAACTGTTAAGTTTAATTCCTTATATCTTTTAATCTTATCCACATCTAGTTTAGGTACGTAACCTATAGTTGCATGTATGCATGCATTCTTATATTATATATTTTTTTCCATCATCCATTATAATTCTTTGTATTTCATTACCCATTATCTTAGCAAAATTCATAGCTTATAGTTTGTAACTATATTTTTTTCCAAATAACCACCACCATTAAATCATAAGGTTTTCAACCAAAATATATTTATCCACCTTATATACATTATTCTTGTGTATGTATATATTTTTACCACGTAGGTAATTCTCATGAGTTTCATAAACTCTTGTATTTTATGTTACATTTTATCATCTTTTATTGGATGATTATTCCCATTAGTTGTATTATATTATACAACTTATATTAAGATTATTATCCTAATATCATGTAACATCTTATGTTGTATAATTACAACTCCTAAGGTTTATTCCATAAACACCTTAGTTTATAGATCTCATTTATTTATAGTTTGTCACCTTATTTTATGTGAGTACCCTTCCTTATATTAATTCCATCTAAACCATATCATTGTCATAACATTTATAACATTATAGACCTTAGTCTAAAATTCATCTCTCAACTCTTATTAACTCAGTATAGCCCTTAACTTAATTTAAATTCCGTTTTGACCACATAACATTATGTAACGTTATACCATATACTAATACCATACTATGTGATATTTTTATTCCCTTTAACTTATAACCTATAGCCTTTATACAAAACAATTTATTATTGCCTCTTAGGCACCATAAGAAAATCTTATTCTTTTCCATAAACCATAGTTTCCTTTATTTACAAAATCACCCCTTTCTTTTTACCATGTTATATATACCATTTAATATAACATTTCTAACTTATAAAAGAGTATAACCTATGGTTATTTTTTGTAAATTCCGAACAGCCCTTGTGCTATTCTATAATTGCCATTTGGCCCTATTTATAACATATAGTTCTTCCATATCATTAAAACCATATTTCATACACATATCTTAATAAATTCTCTTAATAATTCTAAAAATCACCAAATTCCACCAAAGGGTTATAAATATCCTTATTAACCCATATACTTTTGGTATTTACCATTCCACCATCTATTTTTCTCCAAAGTGTCATAATGACATAATAACTATATATTATACATATATAGTTCATTTTAATTCCAAAATCCACCAAATAAATTCCTAAAAATTCCTAATAGCCCATGGGTGTTTAAAATACCATTTTACACCCTTAATTTTCGGTAATAACATATTCACCACATATGTTATAAAAATATTACCATTAAATACATAACTTATTATAAAACCTTAAATAAGTTATCTAACTTATTTATTTTGGTCAAAGCCTAGCATATGGTCAAGGTTGACCTCCTTAATATTTCCTTGACCACCAATTCCTTATAATTACGGTTTAGTACCCAAACTTTCTAAAATTCACCATTTAACCCCAAAACTTTATAAAATCTTATAAACTTTATTTTAACTCCTTTTTACCTCTAATTTTCGGCCTTATTATTCTAAAGCCCCAAAATTTAATTTAATTACACCATAACCCCTCATTCTTTTCGGTAATTATTTTTCACCACTTAAACTTAATTAAAAGCTTGTAGATGCATAAATAAAATGGCCTAAAATACATGGCCTTATTACAAACATTTGCTCACAAAATAAATTACACATAAATGTCCCAAAATACATATAAATTTTCGGCCTCACCACACACTTTCCATTTATTTACCAAACTTCCACATAATGTCTTAAATTTGACATTTATGCTTGTTTAATTAGTTATAAAATTTATTAAGCCATTCCTTAATCATTTTAAGGTCAAACAAGACCTTATTTTACCTCTTCCCTCACGGCAATTAATTAGGAATAGCTTAAACTTGTATTAATGTAACAAGTTAAGGTTTTAAGTAATTTATACCTTGATTTAACCTAGATAGAACCTTGTTTGGTTCGGCCACCTTAAGTAGAAATTCTACACAGCTTGTTTTACATGTTTTCAAACAGAAACCAAGTCATAGTTAGTCTCCAAGCAAGATCTAACCATAAGAAGTAATTTAATGTAAGATTTAAGGCAAAAATCACCTTAAGAATGCAAGGAGAGTTCAAGATGGTTTCGACCTGAATCAAGCACACCACAAGGTGTTAGATCTACCATATTGACATAGGAAATAGCTAGATCTCAACAAGCTACCTTGTTATTAGGTTTTACCTTGGAAAAATGCCTTAAAAGAGGGTATTTCCTTTGGATCTCGGCCATCCTTGCTCCAAATGGCTAACCAACAGATTCCACATGAAAAGGAGAAGAAGATGAGGCTATGACCAAAGTTTCACAGCCGAACTTGAAGGGAATCAAAAGTTATGAGCTTAAAGCACATTTTTACCTTAAATGGTCAAGACTTGAACTTCCCTCCTTAGATCTGGTTATGTACGAAACCAACACTTCCTTTAACCTCCAAATAACTCTACATAGATGTATAGAAAAGGTTGGAGTGTAGATCAATCGAAAAAGGAAAGAAAGATGAAGAAAATGGGCATTTTTATGCCTTAGGAGCTTACCTAGAGCTTGAGCTCTCATCAATGGAGCTTGGGAACCTTACCTACGGTGGAGGGGAGCCAAAGGAGAGTTTGGAAGTGAGCTCCACGTTTGGAATGGAGCTAATGAGAGAAATGACCTAGTTTTTCCTTAAAACACTTTTTTTGCATTTTTTTTATGTTTTAAGTGACTTGATGACTCATCAAGTCTGATTGGGATTGAATAATTGCAGGTTCAATCAGTGGAGAAAGCAAGAGGGGGCAGCCGTCCTTGATTGAGAGAGGTAGGGCTTGATTGATTCAAATTTTGATTGAAAATGGAGTAAATATGTTACTTTAATTCATTTAATGAATGTGTGACTCATCTCTTGTCTTGTACCAGCTTGGAGCAACGAAATGCAAGGGAAAAGAGGAGCAAATGGAGGCTCCAAATCGGCTGGCTCACATGGGTAAGTGGAGCCCACTTTTTTTTGTTTTATAAGGTAAAGTTTGTCTTTTTTTGTTATTTTATGTAAAAGTAAGAGCATATATTTAATTGTCACATGTCTCTTGTCTCTTGGTCTTTTAAGAGGCTTAATTATCTGATTTTATGTAGTCCATTTCGTAGTCAATGGTCAACATTGACCAACTTAGTCAATGTTGACCCAAACGGGCCCCACTTTAGGGTTTTATTAATATTTTAATATTAAATTTGTAAAAATTCGTAAATTTCTGGAATTAAGTTCCTAATATATAATATGATATTTTATCATATTTAAAGGTATTTATAACCTTTTAGCTCATTTAAAACCAATTTAAAAGACAATTTCACAAAAACGTGCTTTAAGGAGTTTTAGCGCACATTTTGTGTTGCCTGGTGTTTCTGAGCTCTGTTTTCTTTGACAACGGTCTTGTTGTGTCCCTTACATGATATTTGATCATGTAATTCAATTCTATATCATTTAGAGGTCATTTGATTTTTAAGGTTTTCCTAGAGCACCTTTTTGCCCTTTTTGACCTTGAAGCATGTAAATGCTTTTTCTTTGTGTTGGAGTGTTGTCCAACGGTTATAATATGTTTAGTAACGTGTTAATATGCTGAGGACAAATTTTAGGTCCTAAGTAGTTCATTTGGGTATTTGTTTACCCTAAACAGTCAAAGGGTGCAACATCTTGTTTTGTGTTGACCACTGTTGTTCTCAGTTGACTTTTACGGCATGTTTAGGCCTTAAATAATGTAATTAAATATTTAATCCATATTTAATAAGTTTGGGGTATTTCATTTACTCTGCATAAAACGCATACTGTCTGTGACTCATGAGGAATATCTCGATCCCTGTAAAACTTCAAGTGTGAGGAAGGACATCTTCCTCAATCTATGACACCAGGGGAGTCTCAGTTCCTACTTTAACTTATTGATGTTCCGCTCTTTCTTGCGTTGCGGTTTAATTATTGCACATGCATCTATTATGAGTATAGCATGTTTTGAAAGCTCTTTTACCTGCATTCCTTTAATGACCAATGAGGACATTGCTCCTCTTAAGTGTGGGGAAGGAAAGACCTTTCCCTGAAAACATGCTAGTTGTTTTTTAATGCCATACTTGCTTTTTGCTGCTCTAATGCATGTGCACACCGATAAATACGATGAAATAATTGCAGGAGTATTTGAAATTAAACCAAGTGACAACCGCAAGAATCGTTTTGCTTGATGAGGTTTGGATAAATAGTTTTATTTAAAAATACTTTATTTTCACTGAAACCAGGTAGATTAGCTAGGTATGGAATCCAGATTATTTTAGCTTGGGATTTTGGAAATGAAGTGAATGTTTGGAATGAAAAGGGTAAGGCAAGGTACTCCGCTGATCAAAAATTTTCCCTAACAAATAGCAAGCCTCGTCTATCCGGTTATTAAGTCTTAAGGGTGCCTTAACACCTATCTACCTAAGGTCTCGGGATCTGGGATAGTTGGCCCAAAACCATCTCAAGAATAGAGAGAAAAGTCTGGGTTACGAAATAACTCTGCAAAAATTTTAAATATTAGCTTGTTTTATACATAATTCTTGAAGACGAATGCTTTCGCTTACAAAAGAGATAATTGCAGTTAAATTTATGCTTTTGATCATGAGTGCGTGGTGTTGAAAGGTATTGCGGAATAAGGCATTACTTCACACCCCTTGTCATCCAAAGGTTAGAGGAATGAACATTGGTGGAAAGTCCCAAGCTAAGCTAACTTGTTTTCTACAATCTAGTTTCTCTATGCTTTTACAAAATTGTTCTTCCTTCACTGTTTGTGAAAACCTACCTATAAAGGGCAAGATTATTCTTTCATTTGTCACTTTGCTTGATTTCCCTCTGCACCTGTTGATCTTGAGATTATTTGACGGTTTTAGAGATATTCTTATTCCTTATTTGCTTGAGGACAAGCAAAAGCTTAAGTGTGAAGAAGTTGATAAGTGTGAAACATATAGGCTTTTAAGGTCTAATTACCTTATAATTTGTAACAATTCAGGCGATGTTTCCCACTTATTATGTGGTTTTTCCTAAGATTGATGTTTTGATATGAACTGATGCATTTTATATGTTAAATATAGGAAAACCCAGGGAAATGAAGATTTTACGTCATAAGGATTACAAACACAACAACGGGGAACAAATCCGGAAAAGACAAAACTTGGCCACGTCCGGCCAAACTCACCCGGACGCAAATCCGGACGCCCATCAAAAGACACGTCCGGATCCGGACGCAAAGCCGGAAGTGACCCGAGATCCAGATCCAAAGTTCTGTGTCTTGTCCGGATCCGGACACAGATCCGGACGTGACCCAATTCAGTTCAAAAACTTCTGTCTCATGTCCGGATCCGGACACAGATCCGGACGTCACACAGAAACGAAAAATAAAAATGCATCACGCTGATAATCAGGCTTTCGGCGCAATTATCAGCCGAAGCGGTAGTTTAACCCATACTTCAAGAATAATTAAGCCTATGCCCATGCTCATACCTAACTCACCACTAACCGATGTTTTACTTCTGAAGCCTATTTAAACTCTCATTCTCCTCCTAATTCAATAGTACCAGACGCTTCAGTCTAACTCATACTCTCCCTCTCTACTAATCCTTCCGTTCATGACACAACCCATCTCCAGTCATCAATCGCTCTCCATAATCTTCATCCTTCGTTTACAAACACAGCCCGTATTCACGCACAACATTTAGCCACGTCCGGATCTGCGTCCGGATCCGGACGGACCCATAACACCGTGTCCGGTTCTGTGTCCGACCCAACTTAGCCGGACGTCTCACAAACTTTCCCAGAATTTCCATTTTCGCTCCACTTCATCAAGTTCACTCCATTGTCGCCAAATCCAACCTCCAAACCAGCATAGCGCAAGGACAAAGGGCGGAGCAAGCAAGAGGATCTTCGTAACAGATGATTTCTCCTAACTCTCTCTTATTTATGCTTTCAATTGCTATGTCTAGTTAAGAGGATATACTCTGGGGGAAGGGATGTTGTAATTAGTTAAACTCTGCATTATTTTACTGCTTAATTGAGACTATTTGGATTGTTCAGGTTAATGCTTTTAAGTGCTTTTAATAAACGTCATGAGTTTATTATAAGCCCTCGAATCATGTTATGATCAGATAAGGTGATTAGCATTGACGGTCCTATTAACCCGTTACCTGTGATAATTGCAATCGGACAGATTACATTAGCAATTAGGTGCTTTAGTCCGGACCAAACCAGACTAGTAATTCTGTGCAATAAAACCATCTAGATATACTCGTTAAGTCTAGATTAGAACTACACGCTCTGTCTAGATGAGCTATCTGGAATTAGGACTTAATACAGAATAGATATTTGAGAATTACAAGCCGATCCAAGTCTCCGTTTAAGTAATAGAATATGCAGAACCTAGCTAGTGAAACAACTCCCTGAACCTAGAGTACCGTTCACACTCCCTATCTATCACTTTAATTTATCTACTATTTAATTTCTTTTCTATTATTGATCCCGAAACAAAAACAACCCCTCTTTAGCTACCCATTGCCTAAGGCTAGACTTATTTACCTCAAGTCCCGTGGATTGATACCTGGTTGCTTCTTAATTGCTATACTATTGTGACCGGGATTTTTGCAACCCGACGGTCTGTTGATTTGTTATCTTCTAGGATTATCTTCTAGCTTTTAATACATCAATTAAATTGTTTGCACTGATCAAGCAATCTATTAGAGTAGATTAGTGTTTTTACTCCGCCTTTATCTTTAAGCTAATATAGTTTATATCTTTAAAGATTTTCGTTTCAGTTGGAAACAGAACCGTTTGTTAGGATTTTGTTTCCGGAGAAGATTTTATCTTTAGAGATAAAATCCTAGAAATTTGTTTAACGATTACGTATATATAAATATTGCAAATAGGGAAATTGATATATTAAAACTGTTGGAGAAATCTGTGACTACTTCTACAACTTAGGCAGTGTACCTATCGTTTTGCGGAATAGTGGATTTATGGGGTTGTCGTACTCTTGGGGACCTCGCTGTGGATAACTGATAGTGTAGTAAATTGACTGAGATTTCTAGTAAACAGATTTTATCATTTTTGAAAGAAAGAAGAGGTTGAAAACTTAATTTGAACAGTAATACAAACAATTAATCAAAACAGAATAGAAATAGAAATTGTAAATCTTTTTGTTTTTAAAGAAGCATCCTGGGTTGTTCTGCTCACCTATTTTATCCAATTATATCAATATAAACTTTCCCACTTTAACAATAAACTCAGGAATCTTAATTAGTCCATTGACCGGTCCGTGCACAATAAACTCTGACTAATTTAAACAACAAGCCGCAATCCTTGCCCAAGTCATTATAAATTAATCGCTTTATTACCAATTCCTATTGGAGACAGATTAACCTATAGGCGAGACACGCTTCTAGTCGTTAACCCGTTTGACTTCCTTTGTCTAGAACCTTGTCTTAGCACCACATTTCAACAAGAGACTACAAATATCACTTTAATAATTGTACAAGAAGATTAAAGCGCATTAAGGACAAGAATCAAAATATTGCATAGATAAATTATAGTGGAAAGTTTACATAACACAATTATATAAAATAGGCTCGCTTCCAAACCCGGGAGCTAAGTTTATTACTCACACATAATTATAAATAGACATAAATAATAAGATAAACAGACAGAACGAAGAAAAACGAATTGGCCGCAAGTCGTCTTCTTCGCAAAGAAACTTAAGTGTTTCTCTGAATTTCCAATTTGGTGATGGTGAAAATGAAGATACGTGGTGGTGGTTGTGGTGGTCTTTGGATTTTGAGGAAGGGATTAATGAAGAAGATTGAAGGAGTATGGGTTTTATAGAAGAAAGGAGGAGGAAGAAGACAGGGCTGGAGCACGCGTGAGGAATTTAAGGAGTACGGCTCCTAATATTGCTGATGGATAGATAGATGTGTTTGTAGGTGCCGCAAATGAAGAAGAAAATGGAGAAGACGGCGCCGAAAGAAATCAGTCGCGTCAATTTCTAGATTTGGGTTGCATTTACACGCGTCCTTGTTTGTGTCCTTGGTTGTGTCCTTGCATAAATGGGCGGACACATTAATATGTTGTCCTTGGATAAATGGGCGGACACATTAATATGTCCTTTGTTTGTGTCCTTGGATAAATGGGCGGACACATTAATGTCCTTGGATAAATGGGAGGACACATTAATATGTCCTTGTTTGTGTCCGGCCATTTATGGCCGGACGTCTCTAGCGCAGTCTTGTCCGGCCTTTTTTCCCCGAACGTCTCTTTGTTTTCTGTCATGTCCTTGTTTGTGTCCTTGTTTGTGTCCAGCCATATATGGTCGGACGCAAACAAGGACGCAAATGTGGACATGTATATTTCCTTTGCAAAATTCGATAGGCTCCAGATTCTTCATTTTAACTCCGTTTCACTCGCCATTTGTTGCGTTGGAAAGCTTGTGAAATAAACTATGTGATTCTAAGACTTTTTACTGCATTTGACACATAAAATGTATCAGTTCATATCAAAACATAAATCTAAGAAAAACATATGATAAGGGAGAAATACGACATGATTTGTTATGACAATGGGAAGAATTATAGCCCTAAAAATAGATGTATTTCTCACTTATCAAACTTCCTCATACTTAGCTTTTGTTTGTCCTCAAGCAAATAGAGAATAAATTTATCTCTAAGGTCGTAGTATCGAACCTCAGGATCAAACAGATGCAAAATAGGAAGTAAGCAGAGTGACAATCAAAAGAATAGTTCTGCTCTTGGTTGTAGGTTTTCGCAATCAGTGATAAAGAAATGATTTTTTTTAAAAAGCATAGATAAGTTTGATTACAAAATCTGAATATAGATTATCTTGGGAACTTCCACTATTTCTTTCCTTTAACCTTTGGATGACAAGGGGTGTGAAGTAACGCCTTATTCCGCGATACCTTTCAACACCACGTACTCATGATCAAAAACAAAAATTCAAACTGCAAAATTTTTTGTATGCAAAAACATTCTTCTTCAAGAGATATATACAAAACAAACGAGTAATTGCGAATTTGTAAAGTTATTCCATAACCCAGACTTTTCTCTCTATCCTTGTAACGGTGTTTGGCCAACTATCCCAGATCCCGAGACCTTAGGTATATAGGTGTTAAGGCACCCCTAGGACTTAATAACCGGATAGACGAGGCCTGCTTTTGTTAGGAAAATTTTTTATCAGCAGAGTACCTTGCCTTATCCTTTCATTCCAAACTTTTCACATCATTTCCAAAATCCCAAGATACTAAATCAGTTTCCACAATCAACTTAATCCATCAAATTTTAGTGAAAACAGATTCATTTAAATAAAACTATGTATACAAACAACCTAAAGCGGAAAGATTCTTGAGGTGGTCACCTAGCTCAACTTCAAAATCTATGCAAAAATTTTTACCCAAGAATTCAATATTTATAAGCACTCAGAGAAGTGATTCTCTCAATGCAAGATGACAAATAAAACAAGTGTGGCATTAAGTGTAACTGGCATATTTTCAGGGAAAGGTCTCTACTTCCTCACACTTAAGAGGAGCAATGTCTTCATTGTTCGAAAATAAAAATCAAGAAAAGACCTTTCAAAATATGCCAGACTCATGAAGAATTTTATTCAGGACATATCATGGACCGATATAAAAATAAGCATTAAGCGTGATAGACTGAACACAAACATTTAAAAATAAAGAAACTGAAACTCCCCTGATATCGTAGATTGAGGAAGGTTCCCTTCCTCACACTTAAGTTCGAACGATGGGGTAGTAGTGTTCCTCACACTTGCATTCAAGCAAGTGTCCAGCCTCGTAGGTCATCAAATACCATGATTTAGAATTCACCTGCACACACTCACGACTACCAAAAAATAAACGCTGAAAAGCGTTGCATTAAAACACAAACACCATTAAAATATTATAAATCATATGCTCCCCTCTTCATTTGATAGCACATCTTCCTTTCTTTGTTTTTTATATAAAAACATATATAGGAATAATATGGAAGACAAAACATAAAACAAAAATAGTAGGATAATAAAATTTAACCAATGGGTTGCCTCCCAGTAAGCTGCCCGTATTTATAGTCTTTGACTAGACTCCCGCTTCGTTATCCTGGATCAAAAATAAAAGTAGACAACAACTTTGCCAGGAAAACGAAGTTAGCAGTAATTAGAAACAAACCACCTGGATCAAAACAGAACGTCACCTCGGCAAATAAAATAGGAAAATGAATACTCCACAAAATCTGGTGTTTGAGGAGGTACTGCCGGTAACGTAGTTCTAATAGAAGACCAGGTGGTGATGACTTTTCCTCCTCAAATTGGAGGATGTAAACATCCTCCTTTTGTTGTTGAGGCTTATGGAGGCAGGGTGGGAGTTGATGAGAGACTGGTGGTAGCGGTGTTCCTTCCTCAGATTCGAGGATGTAAATTTCCTCTCCTGGTTGATAAGGCTCAATAGGATAATCCTCCTCTAGCTCGCGGACTGGCTCATACAAAATATCTTTAAATTTTAATTGCTTCTCTTGTGCTGGGGATGGAGATGGAGGCGAATTGTAACTTTCAGACATTTGCTCCAACTTGGCGTCGGAGAAAAATGTCCTGATAAGTTTCTTTATCTCCTCATCAGAACTTGTAGCTTCATGAATATCTGGCTCAAATCGATCTTTGCTCCTTGGAGTCACTACTGGAATCTCTTCTAGTAGCTTGGTCTGACTTGGGAGAAATTCGTCTGGCCCTTGTGTAGATTGTTGTTCATTCTGATTGAAGTATTCATATCCCAACTGAGCTTCTTTGTACTGTGTATTAGCCTGGTCGACTTCCCACCAATACAGCTCTCGATTTGATTGTTGAGGTGGTTGATAATCCTTGACCATCCTTTGATATGAGGATATCTCCTCTTGCATATGCGTTCATTCCAAATCAATCAACAATCTTCTCACCTCATCGTAGCCACTCTCCATAATCAGTAACTATCCTACAAAAACAAAGATAAAAATACCAAGTAGAATAGAACTAAAAATAGAAAATAAACACAAAAATAAAAATTAACTAAATAGAAAAACAAATAAGAAATAAAACAGAAATACAAGAAAATTGCTAAAAGAAATAAGTAAGTACAATTAAATAAAATTAAATGAAGCGAAAAAGATGAAATAAAAGAAAAACTAAACAGAATTAAATTACTGGAATTTAAATGACAAGGGAATTTAAATGACAATAATTTAAATGACAGTAAAATAAAGAACTGAATTTAAATGACAATAAAAATAAAGAACTGGAATTTAAAAGAACTGAAATTTAACTGACAGAGAATTTAAATGACAGAATTTAAATGACAGAAAATTAAATTACTGAAATTTTAAGGACAATGGAAACTTAAATAAATGGAAAATAAATGACAGAAATTTTAAATGACTGGAAAAATAAATGACTGTAATTAATACGATATTTAAATTGCTAGAAAAATTAAATAAAAACTAAACATAAAACTCAATAAAATTAAAAACTATCAATTAACCGTACCGGAGGTCCCCGGCAACGACGCCAAAAACTTGTTGGAGAAATCTGTGACTACTTCTACAACTTAGGCAATGCACCTATCGTTTTGCGGAATAGTGGATTTATAGGGTTGTCGTACTCTTGGGGACCTCACTGTGGATAACTGATAGTGTAGTAAATTGACTGAGATTTCTAGTAAACAGATTTTATCATTTTTGAAAGAAAGAAGAGGTTGAAAACTTAATTTGAACAGTAATACAAACAATTAATCAAAACAGAATAGAAATAGAAATTGTAAATCTTTTTGTTTTTAAAGAAGCATCCTGGGTTGTTCTGCTCACCTATTTTATCCAATTATATCAATATAAACGTTCCCACTTTAACAATAAACTTAGGAATCTTAATTAGTCCATTGACCGGTCCTTGTACAATAAACCCTGACTAATTTAAACAACAAGCCGCAATCCTTGCCCAAGTCATTATAAATTAATCGCTTTATTACCAATTCCTATTGGAGACAGATTAACCTATATGCGAGACACGCTTCTAGTCGTTAACCCGTTTTGACTTCCTTTGTCTAGAACCTTGTCTTAGCACCGCATTTCAACAAGAGACTACAAATATCACTTTAATAATTGTACAAGAAGAATAAAGCGCATTAAGGACAAGAATCAAAATGTTGCATAGATAAATTATAGTGGAAAGTTTACATAACACAATTATATAAAATAGGCTCGCTTCCAAACCTGGGAGGCTAAGTTTATTACTCACACATAATTATAAATAGACATAAATAATAAGATAAACAGACAGAACGAAGAAAAATGAATTGGCCGCAAGTCGTCTTCTTCGTAGAGAAACTTGAGTGTTTCTCTGAATTTCCAATTTGGTGATGGTGAAAATGAAGATACGTGATGGTGGTTGTGGTGGTCTTTGGATTTTGAGGAAGGGATTAATGAAGAAGATTGAAGGAGCGTGGGTTTTATAGAAGAAAGGAGGAGGAAGAAGACAGGGTTGGAGCACGCGTGAGGAATTTAAGGAGTGCGGCGCCTGATATTGCTGATGGGTAGATAGATGTGTTTGTAGGCGCTGCAAATGAAGAAGAAAATGGAGAAGACGACGCCGAAAGAAATCAGTCGCATCAATTTCTGGATCTGGGTTGCATTTACACGTGTCCTTATTTGTGTCCTTGGTTGTGTCCTTGCATAAATGGGTGGACACATTAATATGTTGTCCTTGGATAAATGGGCGGACACATTAATATGTCCTTGTTTGTGTCCTTGGATAAATGGGCGGACACATTAATGTCCTTGGATAAATGGGCGGACACATTAATATGTCCTTGTTTGTGTCCGGCCATTTATGGCCAGACGTCTCTAGCGCAATCTTGTCCGGCCTTTTTTCCCCGGACGTCTCTAGCGAGTCTTGTCCAGCCTTTTTTCCCCGGACGTCTCTAGCGAGTCTTGTCCGGCCTTTTTTCCCTGGACGTCTCTAGCGAGTCTTGTCCGGCCTTTTTTCCCCGGACGTCTTTAGCAAGTCTTGTCCGGCCTTTTTTCCCCGGACGTCTCTTTGTTTTCTGTCGTGTCCTTGTTTGTGTCCTTGTTTGTGTCCAGCCATATATGGTCGGACGCAAACAAGGACGCAAATGTGGACGTGTATATTTCCTTTGCAAAATTCGATAGGCTCCAGATTCTTCGTTTTAACTCCGTTTCACTCGTCGTTTGTTATGTTGGAAAGATTGTGAAATAAACTATGTGATTCCAAGACTTTTTACTGCATTTGACACATAAAATGTATCAGTTCATATAAAACCATAAATCTAAGAAAACATATGATAAGGGAGAAACACGACATAATTTGTTATGACAATGGGAAGAATTATAGCCCTAAAAATAGATGTATTTATCACTTATCAAAAACTACGAGCTTAACCTAGGAAATAACAAATCAAAGTCTCTGTCGGGTTGCAAAAATCATGCTCACTATAGTATAGAAATTAAGAACTAGGTATCGAATCCACGGGACTTGAAAGAAAATAAGTCTACTCCTAAGAAAACTGGAAATTCAGGGGGTTGTGAATTGTTTTTGTGGTTGAATTGAATTAAAGCCGAAACAAATTTTAAATGAACAATTAATGAAAATAAATGATAAATTTGATAAAATGAATGGAACTCCGGATTTGGGTTGTTCTTTACTGGATAAATTTAGCAATACCTACAGTTTTATTATGAGAAACGGATTGGCCAATTCTTATACTCTCTTTGATTCTAAATCCTAGTTAATGAAGAGCTCACCTATCAGAACATGTCAGCTCTAATCTAGAAGCAAACAAAACACATATAGACGGAATAAGTGCGAAGAATTATTAGCAATTGCAGGGAAAACTCATCTATCCAACTAGTTCTCCACAAATTTTCAGATTAATTTGAACTTCTTGTTAGTCACCTGATTTGATCGTAACAAGATTCGCAAAACAACTCTATAAACTTATGATATTAATAGAGAAGAAATGTTATACATTAACCTAGAAACAATCCGATAAAATGTCATATTCAAATAGCAGAAATACTAGCTAGTTCGTATCCATTACGAACAACCCTCCCCAGAGCAATCCTCACTAGCCAGACATATCAACAAAACAAATAAATACAATGGGAAGATAATTCATCAAGAGAAAGAAATAAACTCCTAATTCCACTTGCTATCCAGATTCGAAGATGTGTTGACACGAGGTTGAAGATGAACGTGGACTCACTTCTGACGATTCACCTCGACGGTAATGATGATTTGTGTGATGAATGGAATTGAGGATGATGGTGCTGATGATGAAGAATTTGAGAGCTTTGATTGTTGTTGAAGAGCGTTGTTTTCTGTCACAAAGATGAGTTGCCTCTTTCTCTATCTGATTAGGGTTTTTATAAGCTTTTTCCTCTTTCTTTTCTTCAAAACGCAGCACTTTTTGCTGGAAATTTAGCCGCGTCCAAACTTGTGTCCGAACATCAATGTTCAGACACCTTGTTTTGGAGCACGGATCTGGCTTCTTTTGCAAAAGTCTCGACTTGTATCCGAACTTCAATGTTCAGACACAAGTTCAGACATATGGTCTTGGATCGGGGTTTCTACTTCTTCGTTGCAAGTCTCGAACTGTGTCCGAACATTGAAGTTTGGACACAAGTTTGGACACTTCGTTATGGAACTCTCGACTTGTGTCTGAACATGGATGTTCGGACACAAGTTCAGACATAGCTTCAAAAGCCTCTAAAATCTTCGTCCTGACTCCAATTTGATCCCTGTTTGTTGCATCATCACCCTCATGAGTTAATCTACTGTTTTCTTGGCTTTTCTCTACATTTGACATACAAAAAGGTATCAATTCTTATTGAACAAGAAACCAAAGGAAAACAATAAGTGTGGAATATTATCAGTACAAGTATGAAAATTGAGCATTTAAAACCACTAAAACCATGCATATTTCACACTTATCATATATATAGGAGTGGTTAGATAGAAAGTTACGATATTTGAAGAGGAAAAATTAGAGAGAATTATCCTAGGAGAAGAAGAGAGGAATCTTGATTATTGTTATTCAGTAAGGGTTGAATTATGTGTTTGCTCAAAGAGAGGGTGTCCTCTTTGAGGGTGTGAGTGTATTGGATTTAATACGTGCTAATAAAAGTGAAGGTTCACGTGAGATCGTCTGTCTTTTATCTAAATTCTATCTCTGCACATTCCACTTCGTTGTAAGTCGTTACTCAGCCTCCAAGTTCGTTGTGAGTAACTGACCCACGAAGAACAACATTTTAGGAACTTTCAAACCATGATCTACAAAATCACAAGGTAAAATAGTCATTTCCCAGGTCATTTCATGGTGTAGAGGCATATTGTGAATAAAAAATCATGGCATATGGAGATCAAGTCTCATAATTGTGGTATCTTATGAATTACAAAACTTTTTAGTGACATGTTATAAATTTTCCTTAAATGTTTAATGCATATGTGGAGGTAGCTAGTTGTCTGGCCATGCAGTCAATTTCAGCTGGATGGATCCTCGAGCGTTAGGTTGTCGTTTAGACTCATTGTGCTTTCATATGATTTATTAGTTGTTAGGTCTTATGTGTGGTGGCTTAAATCTGTAGCTTGCTAAATTAATGCTTTAATTTGATCAACTATTGCATTTACGGTGGGTTCGATATTGTTTGAGATTGGGTTTTGACCAAGAAGGGATAAACCCTAGCTTTTGCACTCTTGATTAGGGGGTAAAACCTTAGAGATATTATTGAAGAGCTTGTGTTTAATGATATCTAGTGACTTTAACCTTCTGTGAGTGAAGAGGTTTGATTAACTAGATAAGATTTGGTTGGCCCATGATTTGGGGAACCTTTATATTAGCTCTAATAGATAATTTTTGAATGAGTTATATTAATGAGTTGATTTAAGTAATCTTAGGTGATTCCCCACTATACTAGGGTACTCCTTTATCCATTCCATCTAAAACCGATTTAGATTATTTTTTTTATTGTTGTTATTGTGTCAATCGAACAACTAAGCTTGCCTTCGGCTAAACCCTCCATTTACCGCTCTTTGGTTCATTTACTAGAATATTAAAGCTAGGGATTGAGAAACCAATTTCCATGTGGATACAACACTTGTTATACTATAGTGATTTAGGGTGTACTTGCCCGTTTGTTTGCTCAGGTTTACACCGCTATAGTATTTTCCCAACATTAACCCGAAACCAGTCCGCAAATTACACTCTAATCTATAGATTATCCTCTAACACCAAGTCTTACAATTTTCTTTCCTAATTTTGAGAGGGCCGAAACAACACCAAAATAGAGAGAGAATATGAGCTAGAAGAGCAAGAGAAGAAGTGAAGAAACTTCCCGACCATTGGTGTAGCACCCCTACCGCTAATCTCGTCATTATCCCTTAATCACCTCGATAAATAACACATAAGCAGCGGATATTCTAAATACCACGGCGGTGAAACAATACCGTTAGCCACCCACGTGGCTAACAAGACCTAACTCAATGCAGCATCGGTCTGATGGACCGAAATTCCCGAGTACTCAATACAAATAAATTCTCATTCTTTACTAAAACCGAGTCTCATACAATGCAAACTATACCGAGTTTCTATTACAATCCAAATGCCGCTACAACTTCGGTCTTACATGATTACAACAATTACCATGTAATTAAATCTACTACTACCCATGTTGTAGCATTCCCCATCCTACTCTCGAACGGTATCATCGTCGGTGTACCTGAAAAATAATGGGTGGCCCCAAAGGGGCTCAACACCTTTGCCGGTATGGAAGTCATGCAACCCGCTACTACCGGGCCACACTCAACTAATTCTCATCTTAACATGCGGTTGATTTCATTTAAATCAAACATGAAGTACAATAAACATACAACATGCTCGCATTCATACAAGTATTCAAACTAAGAATACAATCGCAAAACTAACACATTAAGTTAGTTAGTTTACATTTTTCTTACTCTTTAGGCTTTGAGGGTTTCTACCTCACTAACGCCACTTCTCTTTGTTCAATATTCTATCCATTCTCTTCGGATACTATTACTTGTTCTTTTAATTCAATAGACACTACAGGTCTCAACTTACTTTCTCAATTACTTTTCTTAAATAATACTCAAGCCAAAACACATGGCATCCGGGCAGAGTCATACACAAGACTCACCACCGGGCTTTCAAGCCTAGTCTTACTTTCCCGGTTTCGACCCTACTCTGGGTCTAGCATGGTGGGAAGGCTCAACTAGCTACCGGAACTACTCTCTTAGTTCCTACTTCTTTCACATAGGTCCGAACCTCTCTCGGACTTCTCACATTCCCAAATGCTCCTCTCTTGGAGTTATGATATAATTATGTATACTAGTCTAGAAGCATCACTCTCGATGTCTTCTAATGACTTAGGGAATTATCTTGTATTCATGTATTCTCAGAATTAAGGGTTGCCCCAATGTTTTGAATACTTATACATTCGGGTCATTTTCTCATACCGGGTCGAATCCTCATATAGGAGGTCGGCTATCTTTTAAAGGGGGTTTGGTGGTCCCTTATATTTCTTTTTACTTTTCTCATGAGTTCATAACTTTGAACTATCTTTGTTCTCTTAATAGAGGTACTCTATATACTTCCACTATTAATTGTTTAGTGGATTATTTCGTTTCGGTTCTCTAACCGTTAGCGGGAGTTTGCTAATCTCGTACATCTCTCTCACGTTCTAGTGAGTTCATAAGGTTACATTATCGTATTTCACTGTTCGGTAATTCTCATGTGTGCTTTCTACGTTCACATTATTTGTAGAACGACTCTTTCTACGAGTCACTAACCAAATATCACTCATTTATGAGTTGGTCTATAACGCTAAGTTCGACCTCACAATCAAACATGGATGGTTAGCACATTCAACATGCATCAAGGTACATAACAATGCAATAAACATTTTGCATGCATGTATCTTTTTAGGTCGGCACACAAGCAAACATCACACAAGCCGAGAGGACTCGGCAGGACACAAGTTGTAAGAAATCCATACCTTTCACCATGGAGTTACTTTACCGTGTCACCTTACGTTCCTCGGTTTATTCTCGACTCACTGATAACATTTCAAGGGGTTCTATTAACATTAAGGTAGTACGGTATGTAAACAACTAACACTCCCGTAGTTAGCACCGTTATCCCGTTAGTCTTAGTTTTACTCATATGTCCTTAAGTTCTCAACTTTCTCATTCACTTCTCAAACTTGTTTACACTTCTAAGGACCTTTACAAGTCACCAAACAAGTCCTAAACATCATCTAAAACCATTACCAATCAATCCCCCATCTTTTAAGGCCTTTAAAACACTCACGGTGAATTTCTGGGGGTGGTCCGGGACTTGGTCCGGACAAAGTCCTGGATCAATGCATTTTCTCACTTTCGGCTCAATTTTACACCTGGTCCGGGTCCTGGTCCTGGACTAGGGTCCCGGGCCAATACACTAGCTCACTTTCGGGGCATTTTTAAGGGCGGTCCGGGACTTGGTTTGGCCCCTAAGTCCCGGGTCCTGCTAAAAAGCTGCTAAAATTACATTTTCAACCCCAAATCCAACCTTAAACCTCACCCAATCTTTTCCTATTCTTTCCACATGTTTCCAAACATGTTAAACACCTTAAACCTTCTTAAATCATTGCTCAACTCTTTTACTCATTTCTTGATCAATCACCCAAATTTTCATTCTCACATTTTGCACTTTACACACTAATGCACCAAAACACATTTCCATGACAGCTTTTACCTCATTCTTAACCCATTTGATCATTCCAAATCCTTCTCAAGCATTAGAAATTCCATTACTTAAGTCCATCCTCCATTTCCAAGGTTATGCACACTAAGCCTTTTTCTAGAAATTCAATGCACTACAACAACTCATTTGCTACAGATTTTTCTCACTACTTAGCTCACCTCCAATATAGCTCCTAGGTGGTTAACTAACCAAATTGGTCTCTCTCCAAACACCTAGTTAACCCTTGGTCATTCCTCACTCATGACATCTCTTAAAACACCATATTTCTACCGAAATTTTGCCATGGTTCACCTACAATTCTAACATTCCCAAATGCATCATTTCATCCATTTCCTATTCCATTTACTAGCCACATCCATAAAGGATCCTACCAGCACTCAAATCTCATCAAAATCGCATCAAGCACCAAATAATGCAATAACTCAAATGCTTGGCACTTAGGCCCTTAAATCACACAAAATTAACCAATGCATTTAAACACAATCACAATTCCTCCTAACCTCAATCAAACACATTTTTGGTTCAGATTTCAATTCATCTTTCTACTTCCCATCCCAAAATCTAAAAGCATTTAGAATAATCATCAAGGTAGATTAATTACCTTAATCCTCCATTTCCTTTTCCAATCTTCTCCTCTTCTCTTTCTCACTTCTCTTGACTCCCAAAATCGGCCAAGGGCAAACAACTTGCCCAATTCTCTAGACCAACATCCAAGGATGGAATGGGACTAAGTCAAAACACTTAGACTCATAAAATAGCCCTAGAATTCAAAGGGGGAGCTTAGAGCACAAAATTAGGGCATTACCTTTGAAGATCTAGAATGGATCTTCATCCATGAATCAAAAGAGGGCTTTCAATAACCATTGGGGGCTTGGAAAATAACTCAAACAAAGAAACAAAAATGCCAAATTAAAGGCTAAAATCGGCCAAGGTAAGGAGATGGAGAAAATGGGTTTTTTCTTGAATCTTTTTACCTCAAATGGAAGAGAAGACTCCCTAGCTCCATAAAATGTGATTTCTTCTTCAAATGGGACTATACCCATGGAGACCAACTTCATCCTTTGAGGATTTTGAAAAGAGAGAAATGAAGCTCTTGGTGAGGGGAGCTCAAATATGTAATTTATTTTTTATTTGGAGCATCAATGTGGCTTAGGCAAGGAGAGAAAGGTGAAGAAGCCATGGTTGAGCTTCAAAATCGTTCCAGCAGCAGAGAGGGGAGGAGGAAGACGGCTGGAGGAAGAAAAGGAGGGGGAGAAGGGAAATGGGAGGAGAGAGAAGGGGGAGTTGCTTTTGTACCTTTTCCCCACTTTTTACTTTTGCCTTTTTCTAACTTAAGGGAGTCAACTAGTCAAGAGAGGAGAGTGTTGACTCACTCAAGAAAACCTGCTCCCACTAATTAATTAAGGTGGGGTGTTTTCGTCTTTTTACAAGAAACGCTCGTTAAATTCCCGGTTTGCGCACTATTCACGAACCGGGCCTGTTTTCTGGATTTTTCTCGTTTCTTCAATTCTAATTGTTCTTAAGCTTCCATTAATGTTTAATTATAGTTATATGCTCCACTATAATTTTTACGGGTCTGTTTGACCACTTAAAGTCACGTTTTCGGGTTTTCTCAAAAAACATGCTTTAAAGCTTCATTAGCGTTTTTAATTCACTATATGGATCCATTTTCTTCGAGAATCGTTCCCACATGCTATTTAGGAGTAATTAAGCCTTAGGAATCCATCTAGGACCCTAGTCGAGGTCATATACCTCCTATAGTTGCATAACGCTCATTTTTATGTTTTACGCTTTTTAAGTGTTTTCTCTTTTATTTTGGTTTTACTTTCTTCACCAAAGCTCTTTAGGCGTCATTAGGCCTCTAAAATTCATATTAGAATAATTTAATCACCATATTTAAGTTCGAGGTATTTCAATTGGAGCTCTCCTCACCTCACTCTCATGGCTATTTCTTACTTCTTTGCTCCTTTTTTTCTTTTAATGGTTGAGTAGTTGTATTTTGTACCTTCGGGTGGGATTCAACCCTAAATCCCTAAAATTTCTTGTAAACTTCACTCTATTCAATATAGTTGATTTTATCTCTCCAAAGCTAATGGCCACCAATAGAGCCTCAGAGCAGATCCCGCGTACATTATTAACTCAGAAAGTAACTAGGCCATACTCAAGCTACAACACCCGCATGAAGATTACCTGGCAAAAGATTGAGCTGAAGGTACTAAGCGACAATCTCTACGAGTTGTGTAGCCTAACAGATGCCTTGGGCTCTAAGATTACCTTAGAGTGTCAGAGGCGGGTGGCCAACAAAGTGAGATATGACATCAATGTTGACACTTTGATGAGCACCCTGAACTTGAAAGAAGTAGTCAATTTCAAGTCACACCTGTATATGATGGGGAGATGGGGAAACATTTTAGTCTCAAATAGTTATGTTCCTCGGTCAGCACGATGAAGCTGCTTCTAGATCTTGCCAGCATCCCACGCCAGCCCCGTCACCCCTTGACCTAGCTAATTGTATTTTGCTTTTGTAGGTTATGCTCTAGGCGCAAAGCTTCTCTACAATAAATGAAGTTGTTGATTACATATTTATTTATCCGAATATCTTTAGGGGGCGTTTGTTTTGGAAAAATGAAACATAGTGGAATCAGGAAAAGAAAAAAGGGGAATGAAAAAGAAGTTTCTTTAATTTTCATGCTTGTTTATGCAAGGGAAATAAAAATGAATCACCGGTTAACAATCATCAGTCAATGGTCACCGGTTGTTAGTCAATGGCCACCAATTGCTGGTCAACATCTACCAATCATCGATCAATGGTCATTGGTCATCGGTCAATGACAACTGTCACCAGTCAAAGTGTACTGGACTAAGGGAATCTCATCTCTGGTGGGGAGTGGGCGATCAAGTGTGTTGATAGGCTAGAAAGTAAGAAAGTTATGAGCGATTAGAGGTTATGTGATTGAAGAGCTAGGAAAGTCTACTAGACACGATGATTTTACGATGGTTTAGCTGCTAGGAAAGCAGTCTAGCCCATGGGGTCGAGGGATATCCATAGAAGTCCTACTAAGTTCTTTGTGAATAAGAGGTTACAAGTATATAGCTAGTTGAGTATTGAATAATCTTCCTGATTTGAGGTTGAAGTATTTGACAGAGGAATGTTTGAATGAGATTGGCAGCAAGGTGGGTGTAACACCCCAACTCATACCAACGTGGTTCGCAAAAGCTTAATAATATATACATCAACATCACAGCGGAATTAAACTACAACGGCCAATACCTTGCTACGGTTTGTCAACCATACCGAACATAAGTATTTACAATCTTAAACCAAAATACATCAGACGAGTCTCAAGTATCTCAAGTTCTAACATAATTTCCAACCAGCTTAACTAACAACCACGGGTGTACAGGCACAACCCGGGTACAAAAGTAAATCCTGTCTTAAGTCTACCCGCTCCTACTCTCAAGGTGGGTCTTCTGTGGGCGCTTTCCTGCAAAATAAATATGGATGCCCCGAGGGGCTCAGCACCTTTGCTGGTACAATTAACTGGTAGCCCCCCAGCTAACGGGGATACGCACGAATACTTTATCGTAAACATACGGTTGATTATTAATACAACAGTATAACAAGTATAATAAACACACACAATCACAAGAAGTGCTCATAGCTCAACAGTTCGAACATCGCAATGGATATTCACTAAGTAAGTTGTTGAAATACCCCAAACCTAAGTATGCTAAGTAAACATCAAAATATGATTTAGTAAGGCTAGAATATGCCTTAGAAGGATTGGTAGACAACTTTAACCAAGGAAAACACAAGAAAGTGCCTTAAAGGCAATCAGGGCAAAAACGTGCTCTAAGCATTGAGAGACTTGGGTGAGTACCCAAATATCATGAAAAGACCTTAGTAATATCCTAATGGTCATTTTAAATCAATTAGCAAAGAAAACCAAGCTTGAAAACAAGTTAAAACACAAAATGTGCTTTAAGAAGTCTTAAAGCACATTTTTGAGAAATTGTCTTAGAATTGAGTTTTGAATGGCTAAATGTCCATCATTACTCTTTAATCAACATGTGTACTAATTATTATCACATTAGGAGGTCTAAATCAATGGGAAATCAAAAATTTCCCGATTATGTGCCTTGTTTAGTGAATAGTAACTATTTAGTGCTAGTTTTGACTTAAGTCAACCTTAATTAGCTAAATGGCCAAACAAGGCCTTATGTATGTTAAATACTTAAGGGGCCGGTTTTTATGTGGGGAGTCACCACATGAGTCATCAAATGAGAAAGGAAAAGAAGAGATAAGTAAAGAAGTTACTATTTGCTTTATTAAAGCAAATATCTTATATTAGCTCACTTCTCTCCTTTATTCTCCATTTCTCTCCTTCACCCACGGTTTCTTCTTCTTCTCTCTGTTCCAAAACCGAGAGTGTTGCTTTCCCATGGTTCTCCATCTTCAATCACTTGCCAAATACAACTCCAAGCTCCAAATCCAAAACAAATTGCATATTTGTCTTAGTTAGGTCAAGACCTATCTTTCTATCTTTTCAAATCTTTCAAAGCTCCATTTTGGTGCCATGAGAAAACTCCATTGATGGGGGAAAATCAAGTTTGAAGAGCTCATTAGCTTCTCCATTCTCTTAAGGTAAAGAAAATGTAAGAAAAACCATGTTTCCATCATTTCTTGTACATGGCCGAAAATTCCTTCTCATGGGGCTATGTTTTTATGCCTTGTTCTAGCTTGATTTATTCACCAAGGACTAGTGGAGGTCCTATTTCATTCAATGCCAAAGTCTACCTTGAGACTTCAAAGGTAATCATCCACTTTTATGCCTTAGAACACATTTCTAACCTAGGTTTTTATTCCTTGAGGTTAGTGCATTGTTTAGTACTCATATGAGTCCTTAAATATTGATTAGAACATTGGCAAAAGGAATTTAAGTGGTGGCCGAGATCTATGCAAGGAGAAGGCCTAAGGAGGAGATTAAGATAAGCTTGAGAAAACAAGGTAAAATGCTTACCTAATGGTGGTTTAAGATTAAGGAATGAGTTTTAGATAAATACCAATGTGGCTTAGAGCTTACATTGTGTATTGGATATATAACCTAAGGAAAAAGAACTTAAACAAGCTTATGAACTTGTGATTAAGGAGCTAATGAGAATGAGTTAGTAATATAAGTTTAAGGTGGATTTTAAGAGCATTATAACTACTATGAGATTGATGAGTGTATTTGCAGGTTGAAAGCTTATATATGTGGGAAATTCAGTGTTTAAGTTTAAGTCATTTAAGGGCTAAGAGCCATGTCATTTAAGAGCCTTAGTGCTATGCAATTTAAGATTATTGCAATATATTGAGTTTGTTGTGAATGAGTTGGTTTGGGTGATGAGATATGATGAGAAAGAACTTGAGGTGTGAAATGGTTAAATGAGGAAAATAATGTGTTTGGGCATGCTATGATGCTAGAGGTGCTATGGCAAAATTTGAGTAGAAAATAAGTGTTTAGGCGATGGTGAATTAATATGACCTAGGATTTACTAGGAATCATTACGAGGTATTTGAGTGGAGATTAGTTAATTAAGGAGTCCTTGAGGTTTAGGATGACTTAGTGATGTCTAGGAGGAGTTAGAGGAATGGTGAGTGTTTTGAGCACACCAAACATGAGATGAGGAATATAAGATTTGAACATAAGTTTAAGGAGAAGGTGTAATGATTAAGGTGATTTGAATATGTTCTAAGGGGAATTAATGACTAAGGAAGTACTAGGAAGTTTTAGAGGTTGTCTTGATGAAAAAGGGGTGATATAAAGTGTGGTAATGAGTTATAATGACTTAGGCATTACCTTGGAGGATTTAAGAATCAAGAGAATGTAATTGAGCATGCAGGACTTAGGCAAATGTTGGTAAACAACTAGGAAGGAATAAGGTGTTGGTGGATGGAAGCTTAAGCTTAGGAAGGAACCTTAAGTAAATGCTTAAAAGGATTTTCGATGGTGAAAGATGCTTGGGAGATGATGTTATAGTGGTGAGGAAAACATTTGGCATAGTGGTTACATTAAGTATGAACCACCACCTAGAACCTAGAGGAAAACGTTACAAGTGTTAGCATTATTACAAGGAAAATGCATAATGACTAAGGTGGATCTTGGTGGATGATTTAAGGTATTTAAAGGAGGGCTTAAGGTGTATTTGAGGTGCCCAAATGAGGTTATAACATATTAGAATATATGAGGAGAAGTTGGAGTTTGAAAGAGAATTTAGAAACAATTTCTAGAGCCGACCGACCTTAGGACCGGACTTGCAAGGTCGGTCGGGCTCTGTTACAATACCGGAAAATGTTTCTGGAATGGACCGGACATGGGACCGGACTTGTCAAGTCCGGTCGGGCTTAAATTTTGTACGGTAATAAGTCTCTGGAATCGACCGGACATAGGACCGGACTTGTAAGTCCGGTCGGAGTGAATTTTCAAACGGTAAAGGGTACTGGAACGGACCGGACTTGGCAAGTCCGGTCGGTAAGTCCGGTCGAGCCTAAAAACAAAAAAAAAAGAAATTTTGAATTCTAAAAATGGCAATGGGTAATAAGGTATGCCTTTGGTAGGGTAGTAATGATTGGGACCCTAAGAACTTAAGGAATTAAGATAAGTTAAGTATAAACTTGAAAGTTTAAGATTAAGTTTGTAAGATTAAGTTGTAAGACTTAAGAGATGTTAGGTGGGGATCATTAAGGAATTAATAAGTTAAACAAGTTAAGTAAGTCATATTAAGTTAAGTGATTAACAACCTAAAACTGAATGAATGTTTTAGGACTTGGGAGTTGGGACTCCGGAAGAGAGTAAGCCGCCGAACGACCAACGGTGAACGGTACAGTTCTATTGTGACCTGCTTGCTAACGAGGTGTCCCTCGGCTTGTGTGCTATTTGTTTTGTGTGCTCACTAAACAAGATAAAGCATGCAACCGGAACATATTATATATATATTTATTGTTGTGTGATGTTTGAAAACTAACACAACATACCGTGAGAACTTACTAACCAATGTTTAGTAAGGAATTGAGTGAGATTAAGGAACGCCCCTAATGGGGGACGATATGAACCGAAAGAGGTTAACCAACAACATGGTCTTGAGACTATTGCTAACTGGAACTTGAGTGAGGAAACCCGGGACCGATCTCCGGTCATGCATGCTAAGGAAAAAGGGGGACGGTATCTGAATCAGATCCGCCCTCCGCTTAAGGACTTGTCTTCGGACTTGTAGCCTAGGGCCGGTTGCCGGCTCAGCTACGCTGGATTCCCGTCCAGGGTAGGTGGCATTAAGATGGTGCGGTGGGATCACCTAAATCCCAGGTTTGGACTTAGGCTACAACCATTCCCCTCCAGGAACGGTTTGTATTCTGAGAATAAGTTAAGATTAAGCTAAGTTACAATCATTCCTTTCTAAAGGATGATTTGTATTGTTAAGATTAAGATTAAGTTAAGATTAAGCTAAGTTACAATCATTCCTTTCTAAAGGATGATTTGTATTATTAAGATTAAGATTAAGATAAGTTACAATCATTCCTTTTTAAAGGATGATTTGTATCGTTAAGATTAAGTTAAGTTACAATCATTCCTTTTTAAAGGATGATTTGTATTATTAAGATTAAGATTAAGATAAGTTACAATCATTCCTTTTTAAAGGATGATTTGTATCGTTAAGATTAAGATTAAGTTAAGATTAAGATTAAGGTGAAGCTAAGATAAGTCGCAACCATTCCTTTTTAAAGGATGGTTTGTATTATTCAGATTAAGGTAAGTTACATCCACTCCTTATTAAAGGATGGTTGTTTCTAAGATTAAGATAAGACTAAGATTGAGGTGAGATAAGGATGGACTAAGATTAAGAGGGAACATTACTTAAGGAGTTAAATAATTAACTCTCTAATTAAGGGAACGCATTTAAGTCGTTCATTGTGTGTGAACTTTGATTGTTCATATATGGATTGTTGTTTACAGCATTTACTATTATGCCGTGCATCTAATCAACCTCCATGCTATCGACAATTAGTCGTCGTAGCCACGTTAGCTTGGGGGCCATGAGGGGATCGTACCAGCATTCGTGCTGACCCCCTTTGGGGGCTGTTTTTACTACACAGGTACAACAGGAAGCGGCCGTCGCGAGAGTAAGAAGAGGATACAAGTGTTAAGGGTTAAGAGTGGCCTACGAGTTGTGCATGTACACTCGTATGGCAATTTAAGTTAGTAAGATGTATAGGACGTGAGGGGGTTGTAAGAAGGATATGTAAATGTTTAAGATTGTTGCTCTAATGTTCGGTATATTCTGTAGTCAGACCGTGGCAAGGTCCTGGATTTGTAAAGAATTCCGTTGTGATATGTTTAAATATATACTTTAAGTTGCGAGACCACATTTGGATTGAGTTGGGGTGTTACAGTTGTTAAGACAAGATCCTTTAGTTTTGATGATAGCAAACCTTATGTTGTCTATCTAATGCGTTTTTCAAGATTCATGATTTCAGATAAACAGGTGAATAAGTGGCTTATCACGCAAGGTTGCAAGCGCACTTAAGTCATGAGTGGCTTAGCACGCATGGTTGCAAGCGCGCTCAATCCACAACATGTGCTCTACCAGTCGGGCACCTGTCGGCAAGAGCTCTGAAGAACTTCTAGCAAGACACAAGCAGTCAAGAACCACACCATCACATATCTCTTTCATCAGACATTGAACAAGGACCAAACGGAGTTAGCAACGTCGACAAACTCACTCAGATTATTCACAACCACACAAGCAACTTGCTCATGACAAACTCACGACAAAAGGTGCATCTCATTAATGTGTAAGATAACAAGATAAACAAAGGCTATTAATGAACATCATTACATAGCCGTAATACTTCAGAAGAGAGCATTTATGAGCAGACAAGTTCAGTCAAGTTGAAGTGTGCATATGGTGACCGACCACTTGGGAGACGCGCCGCCAACTTGCCCATTCATAAGGCAACGCGTGTGCTGGTGGCTCCAGATCAAATTGGACAAAAATCTGCAGTAGGGTGTGGATATTATATTTGTATAAGAATAAGTATTCTACTCTTAGAGTCTACAACTCCTAGGTTGTTAGTTGGCATCTCAACTAACTTGTATAAATAGGTGCATTAATGTTCCTTGTAATACAAGCCCTGTACGAGAGAAAAGATAGAGATAATCTGGGCAAGTGTGGATCAGACTAAGGAGTGTGTGTAAGTGCTAGAGAGTTGGTGAGCTAGGGAGGACTAGGTTAGAGTATCAATACATTGGGTATTTGATAGGACGACAGGTCAGGAACGGTTGGTGAACCGTAGGCCGATAGTCAGGAAAGGGTTGCCGATTTTAGGGGTAAAGTCGAAACTATCCCGAGAGTCCGTGTGTGGGGCAAGGGAGGTTGAGTGAATTTCGTGTGTGTAAATTCTCAATCGAAATGTGTTTTCTAGTTTAAAAGTTCTCTCGTCTATCAAGTTTTATTAAGAGTCCACGATACGTCCACGACACGTCGGGGATGCATCAGAAGCGCTTGCGAGTTTCAATTGGTATCAGAGCAGGTCTCTTCTAGAAAGCTAACTGCTTTGGAAGACGATCAAGATGTCTCATGCAAGCATTCTAGCAGCAGAAGAAGGTTCTGCAATGAATCGACCACCACTCTTCAATGGAGACAACTACACTCACTGGAAGAACAAGATGGAGTTTCATATCAAGTCTGATGATCCAAGAATGTGGAGGGTGATAACACATGAAGAGTACACCTTCCAGAATCCTCAAGGACAAGACATATCTATCAACAGCATGACGGATGAGCAAATCATGAAGCTGGTATTCAATGCTCGAGTTGTAAGAATACTTCACTGTGCACTACTACCTGAGCAATACTCAAAGATTGCTTCAGCTAAAACAGCCCAAGAGATTTGGAAAACTCTTTTGGTCACCTATGAAGGGAATGATAAGATCAAAAAGACTCGCATTGAGCTGCTACTCACTCACTGGGAGCTATTCAAGAAGGAAGAAAAGGAGAGCATTTCTGAAATGCATACAAGGTTCACTAAGCTGATCAACGAAATGTTAGTGCTTGGAAGAACAATCTCTAACGAGGATCAAATTCGGAAGTTCCTCAAATCTATTTCTGCCTCCTTTGATAGCAAAGTCAATGCCATGCAAGAAGTGCATGATCTCTCCAAGATGTCTCTGGCAGACATGCTAGGATCTCTAATGGCTTTCGAGTTAAAACTACAACACAGAAACTCGGAAAGCTCATCAAGAGATAGAGGAAAAAGCATACCCCTTCAAGTAGCAGAATATGAAAGGTCCGAGTCAGGAGGCGACAATGATGAAATGGTCCTCTATGCTAAGAGGTACGTTCGAAAGTTCATAAGAAATAAAATGAGGAAAGGCAAGGAGTCCAAGGAGTCGGATGATCAGAGGAAGAGCAATGACAAGTGTTTTGGGTGTTCAAAACACGGACATCATATCAAAGACTGCCCTCAACGATCACGAGAGGACAACGACAGGGTCAAGAAGCCTGTCTGACGATCATTCAACAAAGGACCAAAGAAAGAAGCCTTTGTTGCTGCATGGGGAGATTCTGAACAGAGTGATGACAATCAAACCTCAGACAATGACACCTCATAAGAGGAGAAGGCTCACCTATGCCTTGAAGATGTGTGCTTGATGGCACAAGGCAATGATGTCTCAGAATCAGAAGGAGAAGAAGAACAACATAAGGTAAGCTATTCTAAACTTAGAAGGAGAATTCAAAAGGCTGAACTTCTAGGACTTAGAAAGTTTTCTCTTATATTAGTTGATCACCTAGAGGCATTAAAAACTGAAAACGATGAACTTTTAGAAGAAAATTAAAAATTGAGAAAAACCTCAGACAAAAACAAGGTAGATAATCTCATGACACTCATGAAATTACAAAGAGATTATAGTGAAATTCTCACCGTTCATGAAAAGTTGAAGCATGAAAAACAACCTAAAATCGATGAATTGATTGTTGCTCTTAACACTAAAGAAAATGAACTAGATACCATCAAAGAAAAATATTTTGAGATAGATGTTGTTTCTAAGACACCCATGAGGAAAAGCAAACGACAGGTCGGATGCCGGTCAGAGACCAGTCGTAGAGATGTCTGCAGCTTATGCAGACAACCCGGTCATCATGAATCCAAATGCCATAAAACGAGTTTTATGAGGCATTAGCAACTCAAGAAACTAGGACTAAAATGGGTAGTCAAAAATGATCTTAGAGTATTAAATGGTGGAAATGGGTCCAACCAGGGGCGGAGCCAGAATTTCAGACTTAGGGGGGCCAAAATTTTTTTTGACTATATATTTAATATCAATGCTAAATATATTCGGAAAATAAATACAATTTTAAAATAAAAATACTTACAATATGGTTTAAAGGTTTATATTTTAAATATATATATAATTTACTAAAATATACTCTATCCTATTTTTCATAAATAATTTTCTATCAAACACTAAAATTAAGGAGATAAATTTTGGACTACTTTATCCTTACTTTTTCATAAGGACAGAGAAAAAAGTAAGTATATGAAGATTGAGTGGTAAAAAAGTCCAAAACATCATATATATTTTGAAAAAATGGCAACTTTCAAAACATAATTTATTAAGAACAGAAGGTAGTACATAATGACAATTACAAGACTAATTGACTTAAATTTAAACTAAAATTTGATAAACACAATTAATATTTTAAAACCAAGTTTCAATTCAAATTATGGTTATAAAAATAATAATGTATAAAATATAAGACACTTAATAACATCAACTAATGTTTTAAGTGTAGTTTATTATTTCTATTTATAACACTAAACAATCTAAAATGGACTCATGTTAATTAAAATAATAAATACCATAGATACTTTTAGACAATTTTAATAAATTCAACTTAATTTATAACAAAATAAACTATATTATATAAAACTAGTAATAAAAAAAATGATGTCATCGGGACAATTGGGGGGGCCGGGCCCCCCTAACATTCAACGTGGCTCCGCCACTGGGTCCAACCTTTCTATGGACCCTAACCCCACACCACTAACGTGTTAAGTGCAGAATCGAGTGAGAATGGACCCCTGCTGGTACATCGACAATGGGTGCTCTAAACACATGACAGTAGACAAGAAGAAGTTCTTCTCACTCGAACCAGGAAGCCAAGGAACCGTTTCCTTTGGCGACAACAAGAAAGGAAAAATCATCGTTGTAGGTAAGGTTGGTATTACATCTGACTATGTCATAGATAGTGTAAATCTAGTTCCTGGTTTAAAATTCAACTTGCTTAGTGTTTCTCAAATTTATGACAAAGGGAATTCAGTTCACTTCTATCCTACACATTGTAGCATAGTAAGTCAGAACAATGGCAAAGAGTTGTTAAAGGGAAAAAGATGGAAATATGTTTATGTAACAAGCTTAGAGGATATTGACAGTCCAAATCATTCATGCTTGACTGCTTCAATAGATGACTCTACTCTATGGCACAAAAGACTAGGGCATGTTAGCACTTCTTTACTAAGAAATGTGTTTTCTAGTTTAAAAGTTCTCTCATCTATCATGTTTTATTAAGAGTCCACGATATGTCCATGACACGTCGGGGACACATCAGAAGCGCTTGTGATTTTCATAAGTGAGTTAGCTCTTTTAACTCCCTTTAATCGAGAATCATTTAGTTCCCATCTCAAATTTCACCTCAAATAAGTTAACCGTTCTTTAATTATAATTGGTTATACTTAACTCATTGTTTATTTTTGTCGGGTCAAAAGCAACCCTAGCCAATGAGCTATTAACTCCATTGGTTTAAATAAAACAATATTTCTTAAATTGGGATTTAGGTGATCCCACTGCACCCTCTTAATATGCCTTCCACCACGAACAGAAATTCGAGGTGGCCAAGTCTGTATATCGACTCTAGGCGACAAGTTCAAAGACAAGTCTAAATGGAAAACCGGATCTAATACAGATACCGACCTCCTCCTTCAAACACATGTGACCGGACCATCCCGGATTCCTCACCCCCCATAAATTTAGTTAGTAGAAGTCTCGAAGACATGTTTGTTAGTTAAACCTTTCCGAGTATTAACCAACCAATAATAGGGAATGTATTTTTATTCTCATACAATGTTTACCAACATTGTTAGTAAGTCCGCAAAATAAGTTGTGTTAGTACAATACAGACACACAACAAAATACGGTAGATCGGTTGCATGCTTTATCTTGTTTTAGTCGAAGCAACTAAACAAACAACACACAAGCCGAGGTACACCTTGTTAGCAAGCAGGCTACAAGAAAACCATACCGTTCACCGTCAGTCGTCGTTTGTCTAATCTCCTTCCGAGTCCAAATTCTCAAATCCTAAAACATTCATCCAATTTAGGTTTTTAATTACTTTCAATCAACCTAACTTACTTAGCCAATAATGTTTACTCAATAATAATTACTAAGTCCTTATAGTTTTAATCTTAATCACTTAAATCATTTTACTTCTCTTAATCTCTTAAGTCCTTATATGCTTATCCTTCTAATCATCATTACCCTCCTAATGGTGGACTAATAATGCCACTCTTCTTTTTATATATAAGGGTCGAATGACCCACGACCGACCCAAGACCCTCTGGGTCGGACGGAGACAGAAACTCCTCTGACTGTAATATTTACACTCAACCAACCCACGACCGACCCAACACCCTTGGGTCGGTCGAAGTCAGAAACTTCACCCCTTTGGAAATCCCAGTCCGACCGACCCAGCTAGGGTCGGTCCCCTGGGTCGGTCTAAGGCAGTCCTTTTCTTGGGTCGGTCGAAATCAGAAACTTCGCCCCTTTGGAAATCCAGTCCGACCGACCCAGCTAGGGTCGGTCCCCTGGGTCGGTCTAAGGCAGTCCTTTTCCCAAAATGCTTAATCCACTCCAATTCTTTCTACAAGTGTCCTAGTATGTTCTAACATCATTTTGGCACATTAAACTCCCTCTTAACTCATGGATAGACCTTCCAATTAGTCCCTTGATCATCAACTCAACTTCTTATAAAATTATTTACACTTAAAACTTAGTTTCTTATACTTTCAACATATAAATTTTGCCTAGAATCTCAACTATCCAAAGTGTTCCCTTCTTACCAATTTGTCCACTCCATAAGCATCATTACTCATCCCCATTTCCTTTACTCAACTTCTCAAACTTTCTCAAGGATACTTATTCTAGTTCATGCTTAAATCTTAACAAGACATTATACCTTATTTTCCTTCAAACTTTGCACAAGTCTCTACACTTCTCTTATCATGGTTTTGGTGTCTTAAATTCACCATCCTATCCTCTAGTTCCTCCTAGACACCTCTAGGTCATCCTAATACTCAATGAACACCTAGTTCATTCATTTTCCACCAAATTCACCATTGTTGATTCCTAGTACAATTCTAGATCATAAAATCCCCTTAAAACATTTAAAGCATCTTGTTTCTTCACCAAATTTTGGCATAGTTTCCTTGCTATGTTATTACACCAAAACACTTAGTTTTTTTACCCTTGATCCATCCAAGACAATAGTATCCTCAATAAGCATCCTTTACACACAACTACAACCAAACTACACTACATCATAATATAGTGCATAAACTTAAATTGATTGGCACTTAGGCCCTTAAATGACTTGGCTCTTAGGCCCTTAAATGACATAAACTTAACCATTGAATTTCCCACATATAATAGCCTTCAACCTGCAAATACACACACCAATGCTCCCATAGCAATATAAGTGTTCTTGTAATTCACCTTATGATTATTAACTAACTCAATTCCCATTTGCTCCTTAGTCACAAGTTCTCAAATATGATCATGTTGTTTCTCCTAGGTTTTCATAGCCCATTATATAATGTGAGCTCTAAGCTATATTTATCATCTATCTAAACCCCATCCCTTAAATCATTAAACCACCTTAAGGTAAGTAATTTACCTTGTTTTTCAAGCTTTTCTCTCAACTTCCTCCTTAGGTTTTCTTGATGGAAAATCGGCAAGCACTTTAGTTCCCTTGCCAATGTTCTAATCAACATTCAATTAATCTAATTAGTACTAAGCAACATGCCTAAACTCATAGAATTTACTCTTAGGTTAAAAGAGTGTTTTAAGGCATTAGAATGGATGATTACCTTGGAGTCTCAAGATGGACTTGGTAATGATTCAAAGAGGACCTCCACTAGTCCCTTGGAGATTAAAACAAGATAGTTCAAGGAGTAAAACAAAACCCCATGAGAAGTCAATTTTCGGACATTAAAGAGAAATGGAGGAAAGTTGATTTTTCTTTTACTTATCTTACCTTGAATGAGAGGAGATGAAATAGAGCTCTTAAAACTAAATTTTCCTCCTTAAATGGAGCTTTTCCATGGCATCAAACTTGATCTTTTGTAGTTTTGAAAAGATAGAACAAGGGCTTGCTCCGACTAAGACTAATCTAAGCTTTGTTTTTTATTTGGAGCAATATTGTGGATTTGGTGAGCAAGTGAAGATGAAGAAAGAATGGAGCTGCAACTTACGGTTTTGGAGAGGATGAAGAAGAAGAAAAACGGTGGAAGAAAGGAAGAATGAAGAGAAGAGAGGAGAGAGGTAAGTTTGTAAGATATTTTCCTTTTAAAAGCAAATAGTACCTTCTCTTTATTTCCCTCTTCTTCTTCTAACTTGGCTGGCATAAGGTGATGACTCACCTATTTAAAACCGGCCCCTCCTCTAAATGAGATATTTATGGCCTTTGTTGACCAATTAATTAAGTCAAGTTGACCAAAGTCTGATTTGAGCACTATTTGGGTACTATTCATAATTAGTGCACAAATTTGTGAAATTTTTGGTTTCTCATTGATTTAGGCTTCCTAATGTGATACTAAGTAGTACACATGTTGATTAAGGTGTAATCATGGTCATCTAGCCACTCAAAACCTCTTTCTAAGACAATTTTTCAAAAATGTGCTTTAAGACTCCTTAAAGCACAATTTGTGTTTTAACCTGTTTTTGAGCTTGGTTTTCTTTGGTAATGGATTTAACATGTCCATTATCATGTTAATAAGGTCTAAGAGTTATATTTGGGTCCTAGTCCAAGTTACTCCAAGCTTAGAGCATGTTTTTGCTTAAATTGTTCTTATGGTGTTTCCTTGTGTTTTCTATGGTTTAAATTGTTTTCTAAAGTTTATAAGGCATGTTTAGCCTTATTATTTCTTAGTTTAACCTCTAATCACCATAGCTAGGTTTGGGGTATTTCAGTGGGTAAGGTGCGAAAGGTGGATATCACCAAAACCAAACTGGGAAGCGCTGTTAATGGTCGAGTCTGTGTATGCTTAGATCTAACGAAACCACTCATTGGGAAGTTCAAACTCCAAAGGAAAATCCACAAGATAGTGTATGAGGGTATACATCTGTTGTGTTTTAATTGTGGCTGCTTTGGGCATCTGAAGGACAACTACCCGCTTTTGGATAACGCTTCGGCGGTAGTCAATGAAGGAGGCTACAAGGTGATCCAAAGAGCTAAACAAGAGGACAATTCCCATCTCACTAACAATTTTGGACCTTGGATGAAAGTTACCAAAAGGGGTAAAATCTCGCATTGTCCTCTTGAGTCCTCCTGAAAATTAGTGATCTTTGTGTTCCTCTTCTCTCATGCACGAGATTGTGGAATGAATCAGCCTATAACTTGTGTCGCTCTCTTTTATGTACCAAATATATTATCTTAGAAAATTCTGCTTGATCCTTACAAGTGGCATCAAAACTAAGTTGTGAGAGATATTAATTTCAATATCAAGAGGTTGAGCCGAAGTTTAAACTTCAATCATTAAAAGATTAAAGTTTACATGGTTTTGGTGAAAGAAAATCTCGTTACTGTTATTGAAGGTAAGCCCTCTAACATGGCAGATGGTGAGCAGGTTGCCCTTGATTGCTAGTTGCAGTGTACCATTCATCTATGTATCTGATCCCGTGCTTGATGAGAATACCATAGAGGAATTGTAGGGTAAACTCTAAGCTACCTACCAAAAAAGAGGGTGAAGCATGATGATGCACCATTGATGCAAAAAAAATGAAACAAAACAGTACAGTGTTTAAAACGGCCACACTGATGTAACTATTGCTAAACATGCTGATACGGATGTCGGATGCACTATGTCCGCATTTGTATTTGGTGAATTCGAGCCTGGCGAAGGTGCCACGTTACAAGGTGACACCTATTTTGTCTTTTTGTGCTTTGTATTTTTGTAAAATTTTAAAATATTGTAGTTTATTAGATATAAGTTCAAATAACATAAATTTTATACCATTGTTCATCATAATTTGAGCTCTTCGAAATAAGATCAAATATGAATATGTTTTGATACATTTTAAATTTTTTATTTTTTGTATGTACATATGTTTTAAGATTCATTGTGAATCTTAAGTTTAAAAAAATTGAATCAAAGGTTGTTAAAACGTGAACCAAAAGTTGTTAAAAAGTGAATCAGAGGTCATTAGACCCTAAACCTTGCACTACAAGCCCTACAAAAACCTTCGACGTTTTTAGCATTCCTAGGGTGGCTTTTTGGGTGTTTGGGGGGGGGGGTAGGATAATCTTTTTTACGTTAGTTCACATTTTATATTGTCGTCACTGACTTGATAGTTTTTAGGGTTGGTGGTTTAGGGTTTATGGTCGTTGGGCCTTAAACCCTACACTACAAACCATAAAAATGTCTTCGATGTCTTTAGCATTCCTAGGGTGATTTTTAGGGTGTTTGAGGGGATAGGGTAATCTTTTTGGCAGTAGTTCTACATTTTATATTGTCGTCACTTACTCGACAGTTTTTTAGAGTTTGTGGTTAAGGGTTTATTGAAAAGTGAATATTTCGTTTAAAAAAAGTGAATCACATGTTTAAGTATAGTGAATCTTTTATTTAAAAAAAGTGAATTATATGTTTAAGAAAAATGAACCATATCACAAACTTATGCGAGAACTATATGACTCCTTCATATCACAAACTTATCATTTCAGTTTATATGAACTTTAGTTATAAATTTGTTTGATATGAATTGTTTTAATAATTTTAATAATCATGTAAATGTTCTAATTTAATTATATGATTGTATAAATAGTTTTACCGTTTTTAATAATTGCACAAAATGCGTAAAAAAGAGAAATAGCTTGGAGTCATGTTGATGAACTCAAAGAAGATGATAAAAGATTGTTTCAATGTCGTTATTGTGAGAACAAATATGGAGGTGGTGCTTCGAGATTGAAATTATATATGGCTGGGTACAAGGAGATATCGCACCATGCAATAAAGTGTCACCGTCCGTGAAACAAGAAATACGAAAAATTCTTCAAAAAAACTGAAAAGGTAAAGAAAACCAATCAACTACTTAGGGAAGAGAACTTTGATCATTGCACTATCTTAAGTGACACATTTATGGATTCACTGTGTGTAGGATGGTCTTGAGATCAAGAAGATTATCTTAAGAGATGAACTATTTTGACAGAATGTCACGTATGCTTTGAAAATAACAACACCTCTTGTTAAGGTGTTACAACTTGCAGATTCAGAAAAAAGATTCTGATGGTGTTTCTATATGGAGCGATTGATGTAGCCAAGGATGAGATATCTTCATACCTAAAGGATGATGATAGTTCCTACGCAGAGATGTAGAGGATTATTCATCATCGATGGGTATTCCAACTACATCGAGATTTGCATGCAACTTATATTTTTTTAATCCTCAATTCCAATATGCAACAACTAAATCTACTCAGTCTGAAATCAAGAAGGGTTTAGTTAATTACATGACAAAAATGATCTCAAATTTGAAAGAACCACCTCAAGCAACAATTGAGGTTCATAAAAAAAGGGATTATTTGGGCTCACACTTGCTCAAGAGGTTATTTTGAAGAGCTTAAATTTAAATAAACAATGATATAATTTTTTTTCATTCTGAACTTACATATTAAAAATTATAATCAATTAAAATTAATATAGTAAAAAGACAACCCAATCAATAAAACTCACTATCGTCCGCTACACAATCGAATTTGCGATTAATCACTCCACCTCGACCAACTCAACTTAATCCCCTACTCTACCTCCACCAACTCAATTTAATCCCTAACTCCACCTCCACCAACTCAACTACCACTACCAGGGCAGCCCAGTTCGTTTTTGCGAAGACCTTTGAATCCTTCACTTTGCTTTTCTATTAAATAAACTTCATTGGCCACAAAAGTATTGCGCATGTGCAAACTCATATTTTTGATAGGTTTAAAGAAAACAAAATTTTGAAACGAAACAATAGCCAAAAGACCGGGTTTTGCTTAGGGAGGTTTTAATGAGACCCATCAAACAACTCATCTTTCTATCAATAAAATGGCGAAAGCCAACAATTATAAAAAAAAACAATAGCCAAAAGACTATTCATTTCGACCAAGACTGCAGGTATACTAGCAAAAAAGCTGAAGCTAAAAGATGGCAAAAACGATAAAACGAACATCCTTAACAGATGTGATTCACCAAAAGGGTTTAGCCTCCTTGAGTAAATATGCCCACACTATAATTAACAGAATTAACGACAAAGTCCTTTAGCAGTCACACTTTGATCACAGTTTCAACAGCAGCACAGACTAGCTAAAAAGCGTCGACCTATCAAACAGCTATTAACATCCCTGAAACGTATCAATGCTAATACTTCCAACCGTCCATAGGGGGGCCAGAGATCCATGAAGACTATAAATTCTGTATAGTAACATATGTATAGGGAAAACGCCCCAAATTGGTTTTCACCGCGAGATTATGACCTTCACCCTTCGGCTGTAACAATTCGTCACAATTTTGTTGTTTTGTTTCCCACGAGGAAAATGAATCACACTATCATGAAAAGAATTAGTGTTTATCACCCGATTATCGCTTTCGCCAAACTGTCTTTACCAGACATCCCGGAGGTACCTCCCATCCATCTGCAGCTTCTTTACTATCAACTCAGTCTCGGATGAGTCCACCTTATCCTGTTATGATCAAATAAAATATATCATGCACTGTAATGCTAATGCTACTGCAGATGCATAATAGCTTTGGACTAGTGCCCGGCAGATGCGTCACATTACGTGTGCTAAGAATAGCCGGATAAAGAGTACCTGCTCCTGAACAATGGTATGAAGCGTTCTGTGAACATCCCTAGCCATGCCCTTAGCATCACCACATACATACAAGTACCCACCCTGGGAAATGAGACCCCATACATACGCAGCCTGCATAATAGTTAAACCAAACCATATGATGTTTATTATTGTGGTAAACACTCGTCATTCATACACTAAAACGGAATGTTGAATGCACAAGTGATCAAATGAGAGTACAAACTTTCTCTGTCATCTTATGTTGAACATATTCTTTTTTAGGACCCTCCCTTGAAAACGCCACGATTAGCTCTGAAAGAGCTCCTTGTTCAACAAAAGTATTTAGCTCGTCCTCATATATAAAATCCTGTGATTTCTCATGATTAGAAAAATGCATAAATGTATAATAGTCACGTGTATAATCGCCAGCTTAGAAGTTCTGAAAGAAATGTTGAAGTTACCATTCTACGATTTCTACATCCAAAAAAGAGCACAGAAGGACCAAGTTCAACACCATTCTGTTTTAATGCAAGTCTTTCCTGGAGAGAAAAAGTTGAAGAGTTATTGGCTGATTTTGCAAAAAACCTGCATGGTTTGTATAAAATTAAAACAGAGAAAATCAAGTAGCTGCTCCTTGCCTGCAGAAAACCTCTAAAAGGAGCCAAACCAGTTCCAGGTCCAATCATGATTACTGGAGTTGTAGGATCCGAAGGCAGTTTGAAGTTTGAAGTCCTAATATATATCGGGGCCCAACTACAGTTCTCACTTTCGTCCATTGGAACAGCATTCTGACAATAGTACCAAATATCAGGTTATGAGTTAATAAATGTCAAATTCAACAGTCAGTAATGACCATGAGCATAAACTAATCGTATCCATTACAAGGCAGACTTTAATCAGAATATCATGAAAAGGATATAGAGCCCTATTACCTTCATCCAGGTTGAACAGACACCTTTGTGAATCCTGCCGGTCGGAGTTGGGCCATAGACTAATGCACATGTCACATGAACTCGATCTGGAGCCATTCTACATATATATGAACAAAAGAAAGAGTCGAGTATTAAGTTACCTACAGCAAGGCCAGGGTTGTCTAATTGACAACTCTGAAAAATGTATTACTAGGGTGATGATGATATTTTGAGTAGGAACACTTACTTGGGAGATGATGATATTGAGTAGTAACGTGGCTGCAAACGAGGGGCTACTGAAGCAAAGAAAATGCCAAGGGGAGGCTTTGCTGATGGGAACTCTGCCATCACCTCAAGAAGACTCCTCTGACTTGCAACAACCCAGCTAGAATACTCATTCTAATCAACCACAAAAGAAGATATAAATCAAATGGTTGAACGAGCATAAAGGTGATGTAAGCCATGATTCCAATCATTTCAGGATACAGCAAACTAGAACTCCGCTTCCTTCCACAATATAGATGATGAAAAAGGAAAAACACAACACAGGACTCTGTCGAGAGAGTCGATTTTTTAAAAGAGGGACTGTACTTACCTTCCCCTCTGAAGAAAGCAGATGTCTAAGCTTGTCTGCCTCATTAGATTCCGTGGCACAAGCAGCCAAAGCTTGAAGAGCAGTCTGGATTCACAATATTAGCAATCAACAATGTTGAGATCGCTTAGAGAATGATAGATGGAAGGCAATGGTAAGGAGCTGAGGCATAACCTTTTTAGGAGGAGATAACATATCGGCATAGCGGGCCAATGCTGAGCGGACTGAACAAGGACCAGGAAAAGGGGGTGGCAATGAGCCTCCCAAAGGAGCCCCATCATCACTATCAGCATGGATGGAAAAGAGCAGATCTAATGGCTGACCCAACAACCTAGCAGCTTCTTCAACAACTTCATCAGAGTTTTCAGTGTATACACCAACATGATCACCAGCCTCATATCTGACAATTTAAATTACACAGGAAGAAGAATAATATAGTGAATTGCACAGTAAAATAAAAGATTCAATGCATAATCCATCCTTAAATAACACTGACAGTGAGCCCTAATAAGTAATAACTCAATGCATCATGATGAGAATAGTAATGTATCCCTATCATCAGATAATATATCATTTTCTCTAGCCTTTTGAGATATCTCAAACAAAGAGATGATTAACAACTAACTTGATTCCAGTCCCCGATATATCGAACTCCAAATGTATGCACGAACGATCTGACTCAGGGGTGTGAAGCTCCTTCCGCACAGCAACATTACATCTTCACAAGTGATGAATATAAAGCTTAGAGGAATAGACTGAGGTACAGCAGAGCAACATTAGGCCACATTACGTACCTGCATGGATGTTGGATATCATAAGAAGTATTTCCATTTGCAACATACACGGGCTTCTTTTCACTTTCACCGCCATCATATATTACTACTCGGTATTCCCGGATAGCTGCTGTGTATGGAGTTGATGCAGAATTCATATCACTTTCATCTCGCAATATTTTATCCAACTCAGGCCACAGAGATTCTCGCCTGGAAATTCAGTACCACTATAAACACAATGCAAATAACAGAGGAGGATTCCACCAGAACCCCTTGCAACATCGTAATATTAAGGTTTTAATATACCATGCAGAAAAATCATCCTCTATACACTGATCATCATCGCCCAGACCACATGGAATTAAACGCTTTGCACCTGATACATAGCGTACAACCAGATGTTGCAACAAAATTGAAGAGACCAAAATTAGTTGGAAGAAACATGAAAGTGACAATGGCCAAGGCACATTGTTCTTAGATAACAAAGAACTGTAGTAGGAATATGATAGAAGCTCTACTAGTTTCATGATTAAGATGATCCCATGGAAGAAGACGGTCACAGGCTCAATTGTTGTCCCTCATACTATTTTTGGATCAAGATATTGCAAAATGGGTTTTCACAAAGTACAAAGGCTTCAAGTTGGGATCATTATAAATTAATCTCTTCCCAATTGCTAGGTAGCCTATTGCCTATATTCAGTCCTCCAAGACCTTCCCATTGCTATACACTAGTCAGCTATGAGGAGTTACAGTTGAAATGACCCTTTAGTAGCATGACAAATGCCCAACAAACACCAGGATAAACCCCTATAATAGTCCAGTATGAATACACTTCATTAGACCAGGATGGCAACGCAATATTTGGGGGGAACATCAACAACAGTTGACCAACACTATCAAAGATAAGTCAACCATCATTTTTTCATACAGCGTACTTTACAACTTGAACATTTTCTATTTAAAAGGCCATTTACGATTAAAATAATTTATCTAAGGCCACAGCTTTACCCGCAAGGTTGATATGGACTAGGTACCCCTGTCGTCTTTCTTTAAAAACACCATAACTTGAATGGATCATTATATCACAGAACAAAAGTATAAACACTGACTAGGCCAGAGAGAGTAGCCAGTAGGTCTTACCTTGTTCACTCAGCTGCTCATCTAACACCTTTCCGATCTGCACATAAAAAACCAATCAAATGCGGCCTAAAAATACTCTTATCTAAAAAGTTAAAAGTTATGGTGACATATGGTTTTACCTTATTAAAATGTTCATATTGTCGGTTACCCAAACCAAAGACACCGTAGGTGAGTTGTTGAAGCCAAACTCTTTTCTCATTATCCTAACATACAAATGGATCATACATTAGAAGCATTACTATACATCAAGGGCCAAAGATAAAGCTTAAGGATTACAATATAAGGCCAACCTCTGCAAACCATTTATAAAATCGAGCAGCATTATCAGTTGGCTCTCCATCACCGTAGCTGCAAGACCATGGAAATTCATATCAAAACCTCAACACTATGTACCCAGAAACACAGAAAATGGTAACACAGCAACAGATTTTCTTACGTAGCCACCATAAAGAAAGCTAGTGTCTCTTTCTTTAGTTTTTCTTCATATTGCTCCTCATCTGTAGCATAGTCATCCTAGACCAAGAGAAGAAATAGAGGGGAATAAAACTAGTGAAACCATTTCAACCACTTGCACTTTTATGTAAAGTTTTTGCGATCTAATGTACCAGGTCGATGACTTTAACAACAGCCTTCTCATACTTGGCCTTGACTTCTTCAGCTAAGGCCTAATAAATATATAAGATCAGACTAGGTTAGAGTCAAGTGTAACAAGGTCTCATTTAGCAAGGAGAAATGGAAAGAATGTAGATGATCGGACAGCTTTCTAGAAAGAAAAAGAAAACACAAAAAGGACCACAGCAAACAACTTATTCGCTTCTCTCATCTTTTGCCTTTGAAATGAAAGGAATAGTAGGAATCTTCAAGAGTAATTTTCGTACAGCTCGAGTAGACCTAGAAAAACTGACGTGAAACTGAAAAACCGAACCTATCTGATCCAAGCTGAAATTGGACCCAGTAATGTAATCCAAAAGATGAACGAAAACCAGAAATAACTTGAACCAAATCAGATCGGATCGAAGATAGATTTATCCGAAAACCACCCAAACTGAAATTATCCGAACCAAAGTCATCCAAACCGATTTCACTTTAATCCTGATGAGGACCCAAGACATATGATAAACAAAAATGTTGATGGATGCCACCCAAACCAAAGTCATATTGAGCCAATTAGATTCGAAGTATTACAAATATGAACATAACCTAAAAAACAAAATTCACGCAATTCGAACCGAACCCAAATCGAATATTGGACAACCTAAAATCAACCGCAACAGAGCCCAAATTGCAAGGTTTAAGCTCAAGCTTGTGCAAAACATGTAATTAGGAAGGCTGCACTAGTTAGCTGATAGATTGCATAGTTCATATGGTGAACATTAGAGATCCTTTAATACTTTATTTATTGAAAAAGGAACAAACATCATATTCTCTTTAGGTATACCATATTAGCATTGGAAGAAATTATCGTTGACAAACATGTCAGCACTTCAGCATTAACTTATAATTTAATCCTCACCATGTTTATAATATGTATTTTTAACTTGTCTTCATACCACAAACTAAAAAGTGCAGCAAGCATATACCTACTCATTTATCTTTGACAGCTCATTACTGTGAGTAATGAATCGCTAATGATATTACAACAGCACGGCAGGAGATGTCTCACACCTAACTCAATCTATACTCTTTTAAATCAGAAGCAGCATTTCAATGTAGTTAATTCCTTGCCCATAGGACAAATTAAACCTCAATATTTAACAGGGGGAAAACCCAGATGTGCTGGAGTTCCTGGTCAACTTAGTCTAAGGTGCAATTCAGTCACCTGCAAATGTAAGGTAGGGACACAGATCTAATAAGACACAGACATAACAAAGCTAACAGATTTTACATAAATCCGCTTCATCGTATCAGCCAATCCCAAGGTAATATCATTGCCCATTCTCGTTTCCAAATTGAACCATTTAGTGGAGCTATAGCAGCATCCCCTGATATTTCCGTGGGCGCTCCAAAGCTTCTAAAGACAAGGCTCATGATACCCATAGCGGTGTGGCTCATAATCATCACATTGACAGATTCAAAGTGAGATACCAAGACAGCACATTCAGCACTAGTTTTTCCTCTGTTGGTACGTAAGAAATAAATTTTATCAAGTGTTGGAACACGGACGTCATGTGTATAAGTCATAAGACTGAAACATGAGACATTCTTCAATGAGCTCCAGTGATAGCTTCCATCAGATATCATTTCAAGACTGACGGGGTAGGACTTTCAACAGTTCTGCTTCTAATTCTACTGGCTCCTCTGATATTGAACAAGAATCCAGATTCTTCATCTACATCTTTCCAAGGTGACCCGTATCTTCCAGAAGATGATTAATGACTTTCACGATTATCAGCTTCAAAACAGTCGACCGACATGAAAAACAGAAAATTGAACTAGAGAACACCGAGGAGTTTATAGAAATAGGAATCCAGCTAAGAGAGGAGAAAAAGGGGTGGCATCCAACACCTTAGCAAAGCCCTCCGCTGTTCCGGTCTGAGTACCGAAGAAGATGGCGACTCTGGTCTTCCCTTCCCCAACTTCAAACTCATTCTCGTCAGGCACAGCCACCGGTTTGATAAATGACGCAGCTTTTGGAGCCTGGCTGCGATCCGCTGATCTTCGCCACAGAACCAACACCAAGCCAACTATCACCGCCACGGAAGTCGACAGAACCAATAATGCCGAGTTGGAGTCCAAATTAAGGGAATCAAAGGACACACCAAGCATCGATTCTATGGTTCTGACCAGCTCAGAGCTCGAAGAAGCCATAGCCGCCGGATTTTAAATCAATTCCACAAATAACTTCCCTGTTTGGCCGTTCCCTCCCTCCCGGATTCGAACTCGATCGGGAGAAGAGGAGTTCCTCCTTTCCCTCTCGCGTATGAGCTCCGAAAACCCTAGAAGAGGGCAGAGATATACAAAAGGCAAGAAGATTATGAAGAGAATCTCTCTCTCTCCAACCCGGGATCTGTAAAAGACAACTTTCTGCTTGCCCCTCACTGCGGATCTTTTTCAATGGCTGGGATGCGGCGAGTTTCGTCCTAGCTTGGACTTCTGATCTGTTTTTCTTTTTTTTCATAAAAAAAGGAAAAAGATACATATACACTTTTGTTTCAAAAATGGTGCATATTCTTTTGATCCAGCCTTTTCCTCCAAAGTTGGACTGGAAAGGGAAATACCCGTGCGTAGTTGAAATTAAAATGGATCCGGCAATTTTTCAGTTCCTAGTTTTCTGTGCAATGAAAATGCTTTAAGTTTTCATTCGGTAACTATCTTTATGCTGTTTTTTTTGTTCTGTTTTTAAAAAAGTGGCCATATAGATAAAGGATTAAAAATATCTTTATAAAAATGTTAGTTTTGATGTTTTTTAAATTTAAAGTTGTTTTTAGATTTCTATTATGTCCAAAATATAAGATTACTCTCTCACTATTTTCATAATTTACAAGTTATACCAGTCTGAGCTTCTCCCTTTCTGTCGTATTCTCTCTTTCCTATTCTCCTCTTTCTCACCCACCACTATCACCCCCTTCTTCTTCATAATATTAATGAAGGTCTTGAACAAATAAAAAAATGAAAAACCAGGAATTCGGGCACTAATCGGTGAATAGTAACCAAACGAGACTGTATTCCAGTTTTGGTCAAATGACCAAACTACCCCTCCCACTAAATATCTCCTATGTGTTGGCACTACATTGTACACTCCCAGCACTTCCCTTCCAATTTCTCAACTCTTACGCGAGAGTGCAAGGATATATACACTACCTTAATTACTATTTACTTTATTCATTTTACAAAAGCAGATTTTTCCCATCTCTCTCTCCTCCTCCCAACGATTTCTTCAGCTCTTCAGAGTCTTCTTCAAGCTCTTGCTGGTTCTCACGTTTTTGAACCCAGCTCCTTCATCCAAAGTCCAAAATCCTTCATTTTGGTCTCAAAAGTTTAGCTTTCTTCACCTGGTGGCAACCCTTGTCTTCCACCATAATTTGAAGCTCATTTTCTGCTAAGGAAACTCACCTTGGAGAGCTGAAACGTGGAGGAGCCCATTGTGTGGCTACTTCCCTTTTTTCTATTCTACCTAAGGTAATTTAATGGCTTAATGTTCCTTGTTTTACTTTACTTCATTTGGGTTAAAGTCCTAACTCACCAGCCCTCCCCTCTTCTCAATCTGTTCACGCCATTTTCAAGCTATTTCAACTCTGTGGAGTTTTGCAAAAAAAAAAACGGTGGCTTCTAGCTCAATTCAAAAATCAATTAAGGTAATGTTACTTTCTAACACAAATGGTGCTTTAAGGTTTCCTATCCATCAATTGATCAAGGCATTTATAAGCCTCTTCATTCTCTGATTGTGGGTGCCGAAATTCAGTTTACTCAACCTGTTTGGTGACCGAAATCAATTGCCCAAGTCCTTAAGGAAATTAGCTCTAAATTAAGGTAAATGTTTTACCTGAGTTTAAGGCATATTATGGAGCTATTGTAGTTATTTATGCTTTGGTTTAAGGGCCTTAAGAAAGTATGTCTATGTTGGTGCAAAACAGAGTGTCTCGAATTTATTGTGTTAATGCAGGTTGATAGCTCTAAATGATGGAAATTCAGTGTTTAAATTATGTTATTTAAGGGCCTAAGAGCCATGTCATTTAATGGCCTAAGAGCCATGCAATTTAATATTATGCATTATAGTGTGAATCGCTGTTATTTGAGTTGAATTTGTGTGTTGAGAATATCCAACAAGGTTTTGATTAGCTTAAATTGATTAGGAAGGAAAACTATGCATTTGGGCATAAAAATATAGTAGAGAAGCTATGGCAAAATTGGTGTAGAAATCAAGTGTTTTGGGGGTAGAACTTGAGTGAAAATGATGTAAATTGTCATGAGAATGAGTAGACTTGAGAAAGGAAATGAAAGATGTGTAAAAAGGTTATGAGTTGTGTAATATAATCAAGTTAGAGTAATAAAATGTGGACCAAGGAATTAAAGGGTTTAATGTTGTAAAATAGTGTTAAGACATGCTAGAATGCATGTGGAAAGATTGAAAAAGAAATTGGCAAAGGAACAAGCTAAGATAACAAATAAAACTGTCAAAATCCTATAGAATAATGCATGGTCCGGGACTTAGGCCTTGTAACAAGTCCCGGACCACCACAAAAAAAGTGCCGAGAATAATATGTCTAGACTGGTCCGGGACTTAAGCCTTGTAACAAGTCCCAGACCACTACTTAAAACCTGCCGAGAATTGCCTTGCAACATTGGTCTGGGACCTACGGGAAGGTTAAAGTCCCGGACCACTCTAATTTTTCTATCGAGAATTTTCCACCAGTGTTGGTCCGGGAGTTAGGACCCAGACAAGGTCCCGGACCAACACCAAAAATCAGTCGTGGGTATGTTTATGAGTCTAACATGAATGGGAGTGAATGTACTTGTTATTTATAGGTTTAAAGAGTTGTTTATGTCATGTAATGACCATTAGAAGGGTGAACAATTATAAGTTTAAGTGTGAAAGTAAACAAAATAATAATGTGAAGTAATTAGTTAATCAAAGGGTAAGTACGGTAATTAACAGACATGATTAATTATTTATAGGAGCTGCTTTCAGGGGGCAACGAACGCAGCAAGGACCAAGGTATGGTTTTCTTGCAACTTGTTTGCTACCGGTTTACACCGGCTTGTATGTTATTTGTTTTTCTGGATGTTTACCACCTTATAAGATAAATCATGTAATGAGTTTACAGTATTTGATTGTGTGGCACGTTTTGTTTTCGATACCGTTTAACCTCGAGAATGTGCTAACCCCGTTAGCTAACCAACTCTAGGATCACATAAAAGATCAGTATTCGGAATTAACGTTCCAACCTACGAGAATGTTCTAACTACGGTTAATCATGTGTTAATTGTGAACTGTTGTGTGTGAATGTGTCTTACCTCCCCTGTGTGCCTAACTGGACTTGAATGACTATAATTTGACATGATATGATAAGTTCCATAAATGGAGCTTCTAACCAGTGTATAACCTGGGGGTGAGAAATCCTAGTGTCCGGTCGCGCGTGTAAGTACGGAAGTTGATATCTGAATCAGATTCGACTTTATCCATGTATGGTTGTTTTCCTTCTTGGAATTCAATCTCCCACGAGTCTTTTAAATGGCTCTCCTGCCTTGACTTATGTTCGGGGTTAGGGGGAAACTATGTACGGTGTGCTTGAAACTACTATATCTAACGCATCTTAATGTAAGTTATACATTCGATAAACAGAACGGTAACATGTTATGTAACGAGCTCGACATGAGAATCAAATCGTTCTCTAGGCTCTACAAAATTGGCTAACTGTTATTTCGGTTCGATTCCTCACGTGATTCGTTGTAAGATGATTATTGAAATTAATTGTAACACCCCACTTGTAATCACGTAATAATCACTCACGTAGCATTAATTAATAACGTCTCACAGCGGAAGTCACACAGTAACAAACCTCACTCGGGTGTCACATGCCATTACTCGCCCATACGAGTAAAGAAGCATAAATAAATTAAATAAGAAATAACACTGGTAATATATACATGACCGCAGTGATAACGAGATACTAACCTATACATCATTCTAAACCAAAGATAATTTTAACGACAAGTGAGCGTCTATGTATTCCCGATTGTATACAACATCATTAACACCTTAAACTAATAATCATCCTAATACATTGTGAGATCTCGTGCGGTAAATAAACTCTAACTACCCGAGTCCCGCTCTTCGACTTCCGCGATAATCGTCACCTGCATGCATGTCATAAAGGCTCAGCGATAAACGCTGAGTATGCCAGGCCTGGACCCTATTGGTCACTTAATAGTCAAGGTCGCCATTATTAGGTTCGTTACATGCTTTACCGGTGTACAGGTATTAAAAGTAGTAAACACATGAATGGCTGTAAAATAAATAGTTAAGGCAGTCACTACAAATCACACACAACAGTATATACATAAACACTTAATCACAACAACGATAAACATATAGCCGTTAGTAACGGTCTTCCATACCAACTTCACATACGGCCTCCCGGGCCCTCACATAACTTTACACATCTTTCTGTTAGCACTGTCGGGAGTCAAGTTGAGACGTCCCGAAATAACTCACATGGACGGTGGTCCCAAGTACACACGAGGTGCTCATTGCCCAGAGGATCGAAGATTCCGGGTCTTATTCACTTTGTCTGTGTAAAGGCGTCTACATAGGTGGCCAAGGGCTTGGTGCCAACAGCAGCACACTATGCCTGACGATCTATCTAGGCTCGATCAGGATTTAACTAGAGTAAACCCGTTCCGGGTGTTAACTCAAGAGATCTCTATGCGCAACTAGTAGCCTGTGACTAACTGGATTAAGGTAAAACATCACACTCATTCACACTCATTCACACTCCATTGTTAGACTTAGTTAGTCGGTTACCCAAGTACAATTTTAGGTATGAAGAAATCACATTTTACTTGGCTGTCCTGCGGGTCTTACGCATGTCTAGAAGTAATCTAGGTCGTATTCGTATTCGAGTCAAAGCTCTAGAGATCGACGGTGTCGTATCTCGTTCCTAAGTATTTTACTTAGGTTATAATTTACATAATTTATAATACTTAGCGTATTATATCAGACAATGGCAACCACAAACACATTACTCGTATATGTATATTTGTATAAGTCGATCTATAGTCGACGTAGTATTAGTCCCGAAAGACGTTCGCGCATAATTAAACAATGTGGAAAGGGAAACAATTAATCATTACATCACGTTCCCCACATACATACATACATATATTCACACATATCAACACACATATCTGAGCCCGGGGAAGCCCTCAGGACATCTCAGATCAGACCCCTTTACATACCGTTCACCAAAGACCTAGGTTGCGCAGTAGACCACTAGCTCGTCAAGCGCCTTCGACGGTGATACGATCTAAATATCAAACACACTATAAGTCAATCCACATGACTTACTTAAGCTCGGTAAATCCGAACAATACAAGCAATCCCGACATTACATCCCCGGATTTCAACAGTTATTAAAGTATCGTTATACGAACCCGTCAGTCGTAATACGTATTAATTACCAACGCCCGGGTTTATTTTAAATGGGTCGGTTATAAAGACGTCTTAGTTATAGCGTATTCAAATGTTAGGATTTATTCCTTATATTTACGAGTATACATTTATAATATATAGTTGCACGTGTGCATGCAACATTAATTCGCATCGCATATTATGCTCATGCACTAATGTTATATGGCATTGATATTTAACCATTTAATACTGTACCATATATTATACATCTCATTATTCATCTTACTAAGCTATGTTTTAAATTGTAATTGTGTGACTTGTAGTATTTAGTTATACTAATGTCATAACACTTGTCATTTATTATTACATGACATTAAAAACCATATTATATATACTATATATATATCCTCAGTTTTTACATATATATTTATGTATGTTTCTTTTATTTGATTTAGTCATATAATATATAGTTGCATGAATACATGCACTATATTATATAGTTCCAACCATACCATATACTCAATATGTATTTATTTTATTCTTGCTTGCGCAATACACATATGTACACTTATACATTTGTATTTCATGAGTTATACATTTATATATTATGTGTCACATTATTATCATCTTATGTAAGATGATTATTTTCATCTGTTGCATTATATTATGCAATTTACATTAAGAACTTAATCTTAATATTTTGTAATATCTCATGACATATACTTAATAATTCCTAAGGTTGATTTTATATTAACCTTAGTTTATAAATTCTATTTTCTCATTAATTGTCACATTATTTCATGTGAATATTATTAATGATAATTGTTTCATTTAATCACATTAATACTATATAATATCTATAGTATTTATAACATTGTAAATCATAGTTTATAAATTCATTTCTTGTATGTTACACATGCGGCAATAATATATAGTTTAATAAACTATGTTTTGACCACATAAAATCAAACAATGTTACACTTATATCTTATACCATATAATATGATATTTTATATCTCATTTAACATTATAATATATAGTTTTTAAAACTACATTTAATTGCCGCAAGGCATACATATTATACACTTATTATTTCTTCATTTCCCATAGTTTTCATTAATTACAATAAACCACACATTATTATACCATGTTATAAATATCATGTTTTATAACATCAAAACTTTATAACATATTATAACCTATAGTTTTAATAAAAACTATATTATTGCCGAAAAGGCTCTTAGGTTGTATTTCATTTTCTTTTCAATTCCCACACTTTCTATTTATTACAAATACACCACTTATTTTATAACATGTCATATACACCATATATTATATCATTTAAACTTTATTATAAGTATAACATAGGGTTTTTAATTTGCGAAATCACAAACAGACCCTAGGTCTGTTTTAAACTTTATTTCCAACACACTTATTTTCTTATAATTACAATCTTGCCACATATATTATATAATGTTACACATACTATATATTATAACATTTTATTCCATTAATTCATTATAACATATAGTTTATATATTTTGTAAATACCGAACAGACCCATGGCCTGTTTGGTTTATTTTTTTCCAGCAACCTTAGTTTCTTTATTTACACATTTACCACATATTTTATCATAAGTTACATATAGGGTATAATACATAGTATTAATGTTTATAATTTTGTATAACCTATAGTTTTATGTTACTATATTTATGAGCAGACCATAGACTGTTTTTAAATTCTTTTTCCCCCCAAACATTTTTTCTTATTTACATATTGACCCCACTTTCTATCATATACTTTCTATATGTCACAAAACTATATATTATACACTTTTATTAATATAGCCATTTATACAATTCCAAAAATTCCTAAACTTTACACTTATGATATAAACTATCATATTAACAATCTTAACCCCTTATTTTAGGTAATTTCCATCTATACCCCAATAGTTTTATAAATTCAACATTTAGCCCATAATGTTACTATAAGTTCATTAGTTAATTGTTTACGACATTAAATTTGGTCAAACCACCTAACATGGTCTATATTGACCTATTGACTTTCAGTTTGGCCAGAAGTTTTGTTTATTTATGATTTGACCCAAATTTCCTCAAAAATTACATTTTTGCCCCAAAACTGCATTAAACTTATAAAATTCATATAATAAGCTTTTAATATATAGTTTTCGGCCCTAATCAATATTCAGCCTCTAAAATTTATTTTAATTACAAACTAACCCTAAATGATATTCGGTAATGTTTATTTTTATTTTAAATTCATTTTAAACTTAATATAACATAAAATCAAATGGCCTAAAGCATGGCCTTATTACAACACTTAACATATAATAAATGTTACATATAAATGTCATAAAAATACTATATTGTTACGGCTTATTATATAGTTTCTTCCTAAGGTTCTCTAAAATTATTTAATTAATTCCTATGACATTATATGTCATTTAAACCTTATATTACCAATTAAAAATGTCATAAGACATTATTTCACATAGTTAGAGCATTTTAATGCCCATGTGTTCCCGGCTTTCATTTTTATGTCACATAATAACATAAAAACTTTATAATATACTAGGTTTAGTGTACTTACATTGTTTCCTAGCAAACAAACCAGCCAAAGCCTTCCAACAACTCACGCTAGGTTAAGAAAAATGTTTAAGTTAGTCTTGAACATAAACCAACACATAAGCATAGTTAACATGAAATACCCCTGAACATTAAACGCATAAAATCATAACGCGTTTTATAATACGGACATAAAATAACGTACGAACAATAAAACCTAGTATATATATATATGTACAAATACGGAAACACACGTATGTAACGTTACGATATTGTAACGTTGTAAATAAGTGACAATGTCGTCACATAACGTAGTAACAAAAAAAATAATAATAATAACATGATATAATATATAGTCACATATATACATAAAAAATAAATAAACTTGTGTATTGATTTTTAAAAGAAAAGGGGGGAGCAAAGACGCTCCCACTGAGGTTCGAACCTGAGACCTCCATACCTTCCCCGAATGCTTAACCGATTGAGATGTGCTCGATTTCAATAATTTATACCAACGAATTAAAAATAGTAGCTAGTCTACTAAAGTAACTACTGATTAAATGCCCAGAGGCCACCATCGTTTTCCCTTCCTCTCTTAACAGTGTACCCAAGGTGCTACTTCCTTCTTTGCGGTCAGTACAGCACGTGAAGCCCCACCATACCTTACCGGTTTCAAATTCCACAACAAACCCTTCCCTCCTGCTCGAAGTTTGAATTGCACCAGACCAAGTGTAAGACTCATCAGCTTTCTCTTCTTTCTATTACAGGCACTAACTCCTGTATTCCTGTCCCCAACAACTACTGAAGGTGAAGACAACATATGCTATCACGTCCCTTCCCTGTCTCAGTCCGATTGCCGAGCTTAGATGTACTGTCGGTAGCATACAGAGACAATGCCTTTCTCCTCAACGAGTTCTTATTCCTTTCACAACCCACTCTCTGCTTGTTTTCAGTGTCACCACAACAATAACTCTCCTCTGCATGAAACCATAACAACAGTGTTCTTGAACTGCTTTTTGATGGACTGTTAACAGATCAATCAGCTCACATTTCTGCTCTTCTAGCCAGAGACAGTCCCCGCACTCATCTCACGGGGGTAAGGGAAGGAAAGTACCGAAAACCTTGCTATTAAACTCCTCTTCCATACTCTGTTTGATGTCCGAAAGTTGTGTGATGATCTTCCTCCTTGGCTAACCTTTCTGCATGCGTGAGCACCTTGGGAGAAACTTCACAATGCTACACTGAAACTCCTCAGGAGAACTAGCCCGAATCTGTTAAGGAGTCATTCCAAGGTGAGAACATTAAACCGGTTCGAGTAGCAGTTTCAGGTAAAACATAGTAGATCCTTGTGCTGTCCTTCTACCTTTCTGTTGGTTGTGACATTTGAAGGCTTCTCAGCTCATTTCTCCCTTTTCTCCTGTCATACATCGATCACCCATGCAATCTTCTAGGCTCTAGTGGAAGCCATTCTGGATGATAGCTGCTTGACGCCACACCTGGAGCATAAACAGCAAGTAACTCAAGCCCTCCAATTCTCTACTGCAGGCCGGTCTGGTGTGTTCCAATTCAGGAAAACTGAAGCAAACCATTTCAGACAACAAAAAAAAACCAGTAAGGTAAAACTGAAGCTGAATCTTCCTCTTCCTCTGGGTTGTGTCTATCGAGACTAATAGTCATTCAAAACCCGTAGCACAAATTATCAGTGTCCAGGAGTGGTAGTGAGTTAAGGGCACATTTACAACCTTATAGTGCACCTGACTAAGTGTCTAAACATGAGGAAGTCGAAGAAGAAGAAACAGAAACCGATAGCAACTTAAAAAAAAAAAGAGAACCGAAAACAATGTATCATTCCATACCTCCTGTTTCTGCTGCAATTCAGTAGTTAAACCATGTTGTTTTGGGTTTGTTTTTGGATTAGAAGCTTGATAGAGCACTTGTATAATTAAGCCAGCAATTTGGGAAGAACTTAAAGTCAGTTCGTGAGCAAGATTAAAGAACAGAAAGAGAAACAATATAGGAGAACACACCATAACAGATTTCAGTTTCTGTTTCCTGCAACATGCAGATTTTTGCGTGAGGAGTTTTCAGAAGTGATCACAGTGTTGTTTTGATTTGGATGTGAGATTAAAACCTTCTTAAAACATCTAGCTAGTTGGGTAGAAAAAAAAAGAAAACTTTGAGGGGAAGTTGAAGACAGATTGATAATCTGAATCAAAGACAGAAAAGAATGCACCAAGTTATCAGTTTCAGTTTTTTTTAAATACTGAACTTTTGTTTAGTTCCAGTTTAAGAGCATCCTGTGACGTTAACCAGTTGTTGGGATGGGTTGGAGTCTGAAATCTCGTCGTATCATCTAAGTAAGATGGGGAGTGTTTTAAACAGAAGAGAAAATTGGTTTAATACTCTGAAAGTGGACTAGAATACAAAGTATACTGAAGTTGTAATTTCAGTTCCTGCAGTTTCTTTTCTGTATAACTAAATTTAAGAGGAGTTGGTGATGTTGGGTTGGGTTGATCTTGAGTGTAAAACCTTGATCAAACATTTGATTAACTGAGTTAGTAGTTAGGGATAAATCATAAGACAGATTAATACCAACAGAAGAGAAGCAGAAAAGAGAATGATTAGTTTGGTGTTTTGCTTTCTGAAAGTTGTTTCTATATAAATTGGCACAGGGAATGTTAAAGGGGTTATGCTAGGAGTGTTAAGAGCTTAAAGCTTCACTAAATCATCTGATTAGATGTAATAACATTTTGGGGAAATAGAAAGTCAAACTCGTGAACAGAAATAGAAGAACAGGAAGGGAATGTGGCAGTTCACGGTTCTGGTTTACTGTTGCAGTTTTCCAGATTCTTGTAAAGGAGTTTGGGAGTTGATGTCTTAATTGTGTTGGGGTAGATTGGAGTTTGAAATCATATTAAGAGGATAACTAACTTGAGGAGTGAGAGAACAACCAGATCAGAGAATGAAAAACAAATCAGAAGAGGAAAAAAAATGTTGGTGCACCAGTTTAGTTTTTTCCAGTTTTCTGGTTTCAGGTATTGTGTAGTACTTCTCAGAGGTGTGTGTCTTGCTCTTTGGGTTGAGAATGAACTTAGAGTATCTTGAACCTACTTAACTAGGAGTGTAAATGAATTGGGAGGGAGTTGTTAATCAGTTTAGGAAACAGATAGAGAACAAAGGAGAGGAATGCATCAGTTTGGGATTTCAGATTTTTCTTCGATTCAGTTTGGGACATCTCAGTAACTTTGTCTAATGACTTGGGTCTACCTTTGATGTTAAATCCTGGAGTAAACACTTGATAACTGAGCCACCAAATTTGGGGAAGAACTAGACATCAACTCGTGAACAAAATAGGGGGAAATAGAATATAGAATTTCAGGTTTGGTGAGTTAAGTGTTTTCAGTTTTTCTATTGTTGCAGTTCAGTTTAACTTGGTACAGAGGGGTTTGAGGGAGTTGTGGTGAATTTATAATGAATCTAAACACCTCTAATATGCATTAGAAGGCTTATATAAAGAATCAAACAGCAGTAGAGCTAACTAGATACAAGAGCCAAGAAGTAATACTTGGATTGTTGTTTCAGATTTCACCAAAGATGTAGCTTCTGTATAACTGATTACCTGGGTGTCATGAGAGTGATATTAGATTTATAAGGAACCCAAAACCTTCCTAATGTACCTAGCTAAACTTAGGGAACATCTTGGGAAGTTTAGACACCCTTAGATACATTAAAAAAATGTGATATTATAAGGTTATGTACAAGAACCTTGTTTCAGTTTGGAAACACTTAAGCCTCAGTATAAAGGAGTTCTAGAAATAATTGAGGAGTGTTATTGTGGAAATAATGAGCTTAAACATATCTATTTAGCGAGGAAAGAATACACATTAGGCAAGTTAAACCCATCGTAGGAAAACTTGTTACAAACTAGCACTCTGAATACTCTAAAAACGTTAGCTAGAGGAAAGGACTTAGTTAACGTGTGAATTGGCAATGTGAATGTCCTAGGAGTAAGTTAAGCCTGGAATTAATGCACGTGAAGTTCTAAGAGTCAATATAAACTAAGCATGTAACAACATACCTAAGGAATAACATACGATATAAAGTGTTTCGCATAAAATAATAAACTGACACATTGTTTTAATTAACGCTAGGGCCGTAGCGAGCTCCGACCGGGACTCCGAGTGTGAGACAACCCGTACTCTCGAATAAGGTATGGACATGTGTGGTTCGTATGTTGCCGTGTTACACGGCTTGTGTGCTGTGTGCCTTGTTTGACTATGACCACAAGACTAATGCATGAAAAACGAATGTTGTCTCACCGTGCTTATTTGTCTGTGGTGAGCTTGTGTAAAGCATGTGAATGGACTGCTTCTTGTGGCTCGCTTATATGCTTGTTATATATATCCTTGTGACATATTACTTGCGCGCACACAGTAGTTTAGTCCCTTTCTCGTTTATGGAACTTGAGATGAACTACTACGAATTATGAAAACAAAGAAAATTCTATAAGGGGAACTCCTCTCTAAACCATTAAGGACTACCATGACACCCACCATGGTGTCTATTCATTAATGATAATGAAGAGCAAGTCTCAATTGGTGGGACATGACGAACCACGTAGACAAAACAAAAGAACTATACAAAGAGACAACTCCCCTCTAACTATAGAGGACTTCTAACGACGCCCACTATGGTGTCAAGCTATTAATGATAATGAACATTAAACACCAACTGGTGGAATATGAGAATAACTCGGGAAGAAAACATCTCGGGCCGCGCGGTTTGGACACTCGGGAGGAGGTTCTGCATTAGATCTTTCGACCGTCTATTGAGGAGCTTATCCTGGAGTCTAGAGGTGACTCCACTTTCTCGACCCTGGGTGTCGGGAATGGGGGATTGGCAATTGGTGAAGCACATCCTGGAGTCTAGAGGTGACTCCGCTTTCTCGACCCTGGGTGTCGGGAATGGGGGAGTGACAAATTGGTGGAGCTTATCCTGGAGTCTAGAGGTGACTCCGCTTTCTCGACCCTGGGTGTCGGGAATGGGGGACTAGCTATGGAGGAGACGTCCTCCAACGTGCGGTGATAAAAGAATTCACAAATAACCCTTAAAGAAATAAGGAATGATTAGCACCTACATAATAAAGTCTCGGGATCTAATCTATATCCCCGACTTGGTGCCAGAGAATAGAGGAAAACATGTGTAATGAGACCAAGCAAATAAGAAAATTCACAAATGTGATTCTTTAAGAAACAAGGAAAGATTGGCACCTATATGTTATGGTCACGGGATCTAAACTATATCCCCAGACCTGGTGCAAGGAAAGAGAAAGAAAATACACATCGTGGGAACAAGAGAAAAGAAATGAAAACACACAACGCTCGAACGATCCCATAGGAAGGATCATTGGTAAACATACCTATGCACACGTCTGATGACTTACATGATTGTTGTTGCTATATTAGCAGCTTGTTGTGTTTGGTTGCTTATTGATATTGCTATGCTACTTGCAAGTTGTGTTTGGTTGTTTATTGATATTGCTATGTTGATGTTGTATGCTGTGTGTTATTGCTTTACTATTGCATGAAATTGGACTTAATCATATTCGACCAAGTAGTCGTGTAGCCTAGTAACATGCGGGCTTCACACGTTCATACTCAGCATGGTTTGCTGAGTCCTTTATTTTTACAGGTATGAAACGGGAAGCGGACGGAGAGTAGGCAAGGGTGACTACCATAGGGGTAGTCCACATGGGCAAGACTTTTGGTAGTATGTTTTTAGTGTAGGGGTTGGGACTTTGTAATACTAAACCCTAGTTGTACTTTGGTTTATGTTGTTGGATTAAGAACTTATGTTGTAGACTCTCGGTACTCGGGTTGTATCTTTTGTGTTGGACTTGGATTTGGTTATGGTTTAATTCCAGTCATTCAGACCGCAGCATAGTATTGATAGTGTTGTTGTGTCAACCACGTGGGTGGTTGGCGTCTGTGACACCCGGTTGGAATTGTGACTCCGCTGTATCATCGTTTGGCGCATCGTTTGGACTACGGTTGGTTAATCGGGGGTGTTACATAACATATTATTTTAAGGTTAGATTTTGATCACTTTGCTAAGTAATGCTTGGACTTGGCTTCTGAAAATTTTGCAGAATTTTCCCAAGGTTGGTACAACCTTGCGCCAGCATTTCATGCATGGAAAAGAACGTATATCAGCCATATAATATAAGGGTCATTAAGGTTGGTTAAGCTTAGTAAAAGGCATGATATTTACCTTAATGTTGTAGGCTTGTAAGGGCTGTTACCGCCTGATTATACATCACAAAAGGAGTGTTTAAAAACCTCATTTAACATAACACATCAACCGGTAATACAAGGTAACAATGCCTAGTGTTTTACCTTTCCAAAAATGACTTTAAAGTGGCTTCTTAACACCCTTTGAAGTAGCACATGAGGAGGTTGATATCTCCACAGAAAACACACGCTAAGAAGAAGAGAATAAGCTGGAGAATTCAAGGAAGAAATTCAGAAATAAAGAGTAGAAGATTAGCTAGCTTAATGCATGGTTTACCTTAGAAAATAACTTAGATTTGGTTTCTTCCTCCTCTTGGTTTTCCATCCGTGAAACCCCTCCAACTTTGAGCATCAACACACGCTGGGATAGAGGATGGAAATGGATTTGATCAGCTCATTGACAAGAAGAAGAAGAGAGGAAGAGAATGAACTTATATGTGACTTAGGAGCTTACCTAGATTAAGAGACCTCCTCCATTGAAGTTGGCTGCCCTTCTCGGTTTTAAAGGAGAAAAAAGAGAGTGTTTGAGTTGATGTAGAAGACGGCTGGAATGAAGGAAGTGAAGAAGAGTGTCCAACTTGGCTTCTTAAGGTGATAATGTTATAAAAAGGAAATAGTGCATGATGACTCATAGAAGATATTTATGTGGGTTTCTTCAGCATGGGGGAAGCTCATTAGGCAGGCGGCAATAATTAGCCAAGTGGAAAGAATGACTTTGATTAATTAATATTATAAGATTGTACTTATCTTATCTTAATAGAAGCTACTTTGAGTCATACGTATATATATATGTGGCCGGAAAATAGCTTAGGATAATACCTTAATTAGGCAGCAATACTTGGTCAAGGTCAATGGTTGATAGTTGACCATTGACTAGATTAGGTAATTAAGTGTTAGTTTGGGTACTATTCACCCAAAATTACCCATTTTGATTTTATTTGAAAACTTGGATTTAGACTTTATAATATAGTTTATCATGTCACATTAATGTTACAAAGAATGTAATCTAGGTCTTAAAATGACAAAAGTCATTATTTGTGAAGTTATACACAAAAATGTGCTTTAAGGTGTTTTTGTGCACATTTTGTGTTACAACTTTTTTAGAGCTTGGTTTTCTTTGGTAATGGTTTTATTATGTCCATTACATGATTATTAAACTTATAAATCCAATTTAGACTCTAATGGAGGTCACAAGACCTTTAAGGTTTCTTAGAGCACATTTTTGCCCTAAGTGACTTTTAAGCATGCTAATGCTTGTTCTTTGCGTTGGAGTGTCTTCCAATAATTTTATTACGTTATTTTATGATTTATAATTCTTAGGACAAAATTTTAGGTCCTAAGGAGTTCATTTGGGTATATATTTACCCTAAATGGTCAAAGGGTGCAATATTTGCCTTATGTTGACCATTGTTGTTTTTAAATTGATTTTAAGGCATGTTTAGGCCTTAAGTTAATTGATTAAATTTTTAATCAATGTTTAATTAGTTAGGGGTATTTCATTAATCCCATGTATATTATGAGAATTAGTTACGTGTATCCCGGTAGCTGGCTAGTTGCACGTTAATCATACCAGCCATGGGTTGCTGAGCCCTTCGGGGCACCACCATTATATTTCAGGAGGATGATTGAAGAAGTGGACTCTCTTTAGCTGAGGAGCAAATGGGACTCTTTTGTTTATTTTTGGATACTTAACCCGAGATGTGCTTGTACACTTGTGCTCGTATATTATAGTAAAACTGGAACAAGATTGTAGTCTTTTGTACACTGTCACTCGGTTTAGTGTAAATATGGAAGTACGTTAAAATTTTATTACTTATGCTCGGGAATCTTGTCTATCAGACCGGTACATTATGTAAGTATTAGCCTTGTTAGCCACGTGGGTGGCTAACGGCGTGTAACACCAATCTATTAAGTTTGTGTTTATGTCGTATTTCCGCTGTGATTAGTTATTAAGTATGGAGTTTATGGTTGGGGTGTTACAAAAAGTGGTATCAGAGCGAAGTATCATTTGATGACTAGATTACCAAGCTTTGGAATATACCAAGTTAGGAAATTTAACTATAGTTACGGGAGTGAACTATTATGTGAGAATGCAAAGGTTGACCACTAATTTAGTGTGGATTTACCTTGTCGTCTGAAAGGCATTATAATCATTTAGCTCGGTATGTTTGTAAGCACAATGCTAATGTGCGTTCATGTAAATTTAGATGTCAGGTCATGGACACGGACGAGGCCGCGGGCGCAGGAGAGGAGAGCCTAAGGAAAACCCTATGGCACAGATGATGGCTGATGTCGTCGCGGCCGTAGTAGCTCAGATGGTTCCTCAGCTAATTGCTGCACTGCAGCCAGAGACTCCGCCGCCGCCGTCGGTAGATCCGATTCCACCACCACCACAACCACGTGAACCCAATTGGGTGAAAGCTTTGGTGGATTTACGACCCCCGTCGTTCAAAGGGGAGACCGATCCTGCTAAGTTGGAGGCGTACATCTCCGAGCTGGAGACCGCCTACGAGACTTTGGATGTTCCTGCTGGTGCCAAAGTTCGTCTTGCCACATATTACTTGAAGGGTTCGGCAAGGAACTGGTGGAAGTTAGTGCGGGCCGAGAAGATGGCCGATCCTGCGTTTGGATGGTAGGAGTACACGGCTCTGCTGCGAGCCAAGTACTACCCAGTACATGTCTAAGAGGCGAAGCGCCTAGAGATGGATAGTCTAAGATAGAGAGATAAGATGTCGGTAGATGACTACTACGCCACCTTCACCGACCTTATCCACCTTTTACCGGATCTGGGTTACTCAAACCGGATTCTGGTGAACCGTATCTATAGCGGACTCAGCCACCACCTACGCTACGACATGGGGCTAGCCGACTACAACACCTTGCAAGTATTTAAAAATACCGTTGGTGTGAGAATAGGTTTATACCATAAGCAAATGTACATAAGTTTTACGAGACATGACTAACACTCTAAACTTAGGAGTACTATCATGCCGCTGCAAAGGTCGAGATTATCGTCCGACTGAGGGACGAGGACCATACGCACAAGTGCAAGGCATCTGGTGATGGCCAGAATTCTCAGGGGTATGGTGGGGGAAAGAAAAAGGGGAAATTCTACCACCAGTCCCAAAAAGGCCAGCAACAGAGAAGCAAGGGCCAGAGCCAGACTATTGAGGAGCCACTACAACTCACATATGTCGTTGCGGCCAAGCCCCTGCGCTCTCATGCACCAAAGGGTAATAACTTGTTCCCTAGTATGAATGAAACTTGTATTATTAACCTTGTGAAATGAGTACTAATAGTATGATGTAATAGCAGCTAGTATGGGCTCTGGTTCTGGGGGCAACTCTGGGCGCCACTACTACTGTAGATGGTGCAACAAGGACCACCCTGGAAGGGGAAGGAAGTGTAGTGCACTACTGCAAGGGGATGGGACACCGGAACTTCGAGTGTTACCAGAATCCCGACAGCCGAAACTATAAGCCCGACTGGAAGGGCAAGGGTAAGACCGCAACGACATCCGAGGGCCCAAGAACGACGAACCAGCCTTCATCAGACCAAGGGAACCGTACCTTCCAGAAAGGAAAGGGATCGAGAGATGGCAAGGCCACCTTTAGTGTGATTGACCGGTCAGAGGGAGCTGGACCCTCTACTAGACCAGGTATTACTGGAACCAATTCAGTGAATTAATTGCTTGCTTACCGCATTTCATGCATGGATGTTAGTAAGTTAGAATATATAACTACTTGGCCGATTAATGGTAGTATGGCTCATAATCTCACGTAAGTTAGCTAATCCTAAAACTTATGAGCTTTCAATATATGTTTCCCAATTCCTTCAACATCAACCCTCGAAGAGACCGCCATCGACATCATCAAATTCCCGACGAGTCAGTGTCAGGTTATCCAGTCAGGTATGATATTATTAAATGGATACCTGACACCAGAAGCACAAATCCAGATCATCCGACTATGTAGTAAACTGGGAGCAGCACCTGGAGGTTTCTACACACCGGAGTACCTGAGCGGATCAAAGATGAAATTGAAGATGATGTGCATGGGTAAGGACTAGTACCCTTACACCAAGTCATATCAGGAGACGCGAGCTGAAGATGGAGCGGCTACACCGAGTATACCTGAGGAGTTCCTTGCGATCATAAATTATGCCGTGGGAATTGCTCAGCAAGTTGAATCGGAGCCAATTCCAAGTATCAAGGCAGACTTATGTATCGTCAACTTCTACGAAAAAGGTAGATGATTGGGTTTACACCAAGAAAAGGATGAAACACCCAAGTCTCTTAGTTAGGGAGTACCCATGGTGTCCTTGTCCATAGGTGATACCGCTGAGTTCATTTATGGCGAGCAGAAGCGTGTTGACCTCGCCAGGAAATTAATGTTGAAGTCAAGAGATGTGTTGGTCATGGGTGGGCAGTCGAGGATGCTGTATCACGGTATCAAAAAGATCAAACTGAATGCAGCACCTCCGGCGGTAATAAATGCCACGCACATGAGACCTGGACGCTTGAACTTAACCTTTAGGCAGTTTTATGTCATGTATAACCATGTGATATATGAAGTCCGTTGTACGTTAAGCATGTGGTAGATTAAGTATGTTACACATTAAGTGAAGTTGTCATAATGTAATGCAACTCATGGTGTAAGAGATGGTTTTAATGAATAAAGCTGTGTTGATTACTTAGTATCCCCCTTGTGTTATTACCATTGTACTTATGAAGTTTATGAAATAAATTAGGCTGTGCACTCGGAACGGGAGGTACACTGAGTGTGTGTACCGAGGCAGAGGCCAGCAAAAGTGGCACTATCCTCACCGGTACCTTCCCAGTGAATGGCGTGGATGCATCAATTCTGTTCGACTCTGGAGCCTTACATACATTTATCTCACTTTCATTTGCGAAAAGGCTAGGGTTAGACGTGAAGGTGATGCTTGACTTTATAGTCATTCTCCCGTCTAAGGAGCGGATCAGATGTACCCATTACTACCGAAATGCCACCGTCCGGATAAAGAACGAAGAGTTCCCGATTGACATGATAGAATTCAAGGGGCTCGGATTTGATGTGATAGTGGGGATGAACTGGCTGGAGCGGCATAGAGGTCGAATCCTATACTCCGAGCATCGTCCGCTTCTTCGGAGTCCGACTGGGGTTACCATTTCATACCGCCAGAGACCAAGGGAGCCTTTGACCCAGATCATCTCCGCCATGGCGATGTATCGCGAGATCCAAAGAATGAACGATGTGTACCTCTGCTATGTCCAGGACATAGAGAGAGATCTGGAGTTTAGCCCAGATGTTCTAGTCATGTCGAAGTTTCCTGTCGTCTTTCTGAAGGAACTTCCAGGCATGCTGCCAACACGGGCCGTTGAGTTTGAGATTGAGTTGCTGTCAAGCACCGGACAAATAGCGAAGGCGCCCTACCGTATGGCTCCAGTTGAGATGATAGAGCTCAAAGAGCAGCTGTGAGACCTACTCGACAAGGGGTTTATACGCCCGAGCGTCTCACCATGGGGAGCACCAGTCCTCTTTGTGAAGAAGAAGGACGGTAGCCTCCGCCTCTGCATCGACTACAGGGAGCTGAACGCTGTTACGGTAAAGAACCGTTACCCATTGCTGCACATCGACTTGTTTGACCAAGTGAAGGGAGCATCAGTGTTCTCCAAGATCGACTTGTGGTCGGGTTACCATCAGATTGCTATTTGAGACGGTGATATCGAGAAAACCACATTCTGAACCAGATATGGCCACTATGAGTTCACGGTGATGCCATTCGGTCTGTTGAATGCGCCAGCAAAATTTATGGATTTGATGAACCGTTTGTTCAAGGATCAGCTGGACAAGTTGGTGGTTGTTTTCATCGATGACATTTTCATTTATTCTAAGTCGAAGAGTGAGCATGAAAGCCACTTGAGGAGTGTACTACATACATTGAGGGAAAACAAGCTATATGTGAAGTTCTCGAAGTGCGAGTTTTCGCTTGACCAGGTCTCTTTCCTTGGTCATGTCATTTATGAGGCCAGGATCGTTGTTGATCCGGCCAAGATTGATGCTGTGCGCACCTGGCCTAGGCCGAAGATGGTTACCGACATCCGGAGCTTCCTCGGTCTGGCAGGGTATTACCGGAGGTTCATGAAGAACTTCTCCAGTGTCTCAAAGCCGATGACGTCCTTGATAAAGAAGGATGCACCATTCGAGTGGACAAATGACTATAAGAGTTCCTTTCAGAGCCTCAAGGACTCTCTAACTCTGCACCGGTTCTGGCTATCCCAGATGGTACGGAAGGCTTTGAGGTATATTGCGACGCATCCGGTAGAGGAATGGGGTGTGTGTTGATGCAGCACGGGAAGGTCATTGTTTACGCCTCCCGACAGCTGAAGAAACACGAAGAGAACCACCCTACACAAGATCTAGAGTTGGGTGCTATTGTCTTCGCCTTGAAGATATGGCGATATCACTTGTATGGGGTGAGTTTGACCATTTACTCAGACCACAAAAGTTTTAAATACTTGTTCACTCAGAAAGAGTTGAACATGAGGCAAAGGAGGTGGGTCGAGTTCCTGAACGACTATGACATCAACCTTCAGTACAAAGAAGGGAAGACGAATGTTGTAGCTGATGCCTTGAGTCGCGAGCACACTCTCTCTTTCGCTACTCTCTTGCTCTAGCTTGGTTGATAGGTGAGGAATGCTTAGAGGTCCGACCAGTATATGCAAGAGATTCAGCAGAAGCTTACCGACGACACATTCGAGAGTCATAAGTACGACTTTCGACTTCACGATGATGCTGATTAGGCTGAATAGCTGACTCTACATTCCACAAAGTAACATCGAGCTGAAGGAGCCCATACTAAGTGAGTCACATTGTTCCTCTACTTCTATTCACCCCGGATCTTCGAAAATGTACAAGGGTATGAAGAGATATTTCTGGTGGACCGGGATGAAGGACGTGACCGATTATGTTGTTAGGTGTCTCACTTGCCAGAAGGTCAAGTTTGAGCACCGACGCGCCTGGAGGCATGGTAAGCCGATGCCCGTGCCAGAGTGGAAGTTCCATGATATTTCCATGGACTTCGTTGTCGGGCTTCCGCCTTACTCGGGGAGGTCTGAACATGATATGGGTCGTTGTTGACCGACTGACCAAGGTGGCCCGATTCATTCTAATGAAGGACACTTGGAAAGTGGCGAAGCTAGCAGAGCTCTTCGACGAAGAGATCATGTGGCATCATGGCGTACAAAAGACTATCATGTTTGATAGGGATACCAGATTCCTCTCGAGGTACTGAGATCTACCGGGAAGCGCTTGGTACCGAGCTGAAGCTGAGTACAGCGTTCCACCCTCAGACAGATGGTCAGAGTGAGCGCACTATCCAGACACTTGAGGATATGTTACGCGCATGTGCACTAGACTTTTAGACCAGCTGGATCGATAAGTTACATCTAATTGAGTTTAGCTAACAACAACAGCTACCATGCGTCTATCAAGATGTCTCCTTTCCAGGCGTTGTACGGTTGACCGTGCCGTACACCTTTATGCTGGGATGAGTCAAGTGAGGTGGTTATTTTAGGGCCATAATATCTGGAGCAAGTACAAGCAGAAGTACACCAGATTCGAGCAAACATGAAGGCAACTCAAGATAGGCAGAAGTTGTATGCCGACATGCGCCGACGAGACCTGGAGTTCTCTGTGGACGACCAAGCATTTCTGTGAGTCTCGCCTATGAAGGGTGTATTTCGTTTTGGCCAGAAGGGCAAGTTGAGTCTGAAATATGTGGGGCCATATGTTGTGACAGAGCGGGTGGGCCCGGTTGCTTACAGGCTAAATCTGCCTACTGAGCTGGGCAAGGTGCATGATGTATTCCATGTGTCGTAGTTGAAGAAATACATGCCCCATCTATCTCATGTACTACAGCCTGAGAGGCTAACACTAGAGCCAACCATGCGATCAGTGGAGACCCCCGTACGGATCTTGGACACTAAGACTCGAGACACTCGCCATAAGTCTGTTCGACTGGGGAAGGTTCTCTGGTCTAACCAGGAGGACGAGGAAGCCACTTGGGAGCTGGAGGATGATATGAGGGTGAAGTACCCATCATTATTTACTCAGTAGTATTCATATGTATAGGGTACGTGGCGTACCCTTATTTTAAGGGGGTAGAGCCTTTTCGTTTTACGTATGTACGGTATGTATTTGAATACATTATCCAGACCTTGAGTCTGAAGGTTGTTACATTATCTAGAAATTTGAGTCTGATGGTTTATATCAGGTATATTTTGATATGTAAGATTTATGTTGCAAAAGTAATTCCTGCATTCTAATAAAGTGATGCACGAAAATTTTGGGAACTTTGGAGACAAAGTCCTTTTAAGGGGGTAGATTGAAATACCCCAAACTTAGATGTGTTAATAAATTATAAAATTATAATTTTATAAGGCTAATTAAGTCCTTAAGAACATTGGTAAACTTTTTAAAACCAAAAGGAAGCAAAATACGCTTTAAAGACACAGACTGCAAAATGTGTTTTCTAGCACCCATAGGAGGCGTGTGACCTTAACTAGGGTTCTAAATATATTTTTATATCTTAGATACATACTAGGAACATGTGGGAACAATCCACAAGAGAAATGAACTCATATAGAGGTTTAACAAGACATAACATGTCTTAGCGCACAATTTCAGGGAAAATCCCGAAATGTGATTTTTAGTAGTTTAATTGACTTGTGTGGACTATAATTGTTGTATACACTATAGTTTAATATTAATTAAGGTCTCAAACCAATAAAAAAATAAAAAAACGAAAAACCAGGAATTCGGGCACTAATCGGTGAATAGTTACCAAACGGGACTGTATTCCAGTTTTGGTCAAATGACCAAACTACCCCTCCCACTAAATATCTCCTATGTGTTGGCACTTCATTGTACACTCCCATATCTCTCTCCTCCTCCCAGCGATTTCTTCAGCTCTTCAGAGTCTTCTTCAAGCTCTTCCTGGTTCTCACATTTTTGAACCCAACTCCTTCATCCAAAGTCCAAAATCCTTCATTTTGGTCTCAAAAGTTTAGCTTTCTTCACCTGGTGGCAACCCTTGTCTTCCACCATCATTTGAAGCTCATTTTCTACTAAGGAAACTCACCTTGGAGAGATGAAACTGGAGGAGCCCATTGTGTGGCTGCTTCCTTTTTTCTATTCTACCTAAGGTAATTTAATGGCTTAATGTTCCTTGTTTTTCTTTACTTCTTTGGGTTAAAGTCCTACGCACCACCCCCCCCCCCCGCCCCCCCCCCCACCCCCCCCCCCCCCCCCCCGCCCTCCCCTCTTCTCAATCTGTTCACGCCATTTTCAAGCTATTTCAACTCTGTGGAGTTTTGCAAAAAAAAAAAAAAACGGTGGCTTCTAGCTCAATTCAAAAATCAATTAAGGTAATGTTACTTCCTAACACAAATGGTGCTTTAAGGTTTCCTATCCATCAATTGATCAAGGAATTTATAAGCCTCTTCATTATCTGATTGTGGGTGCCAAAATTCAGTTTACTCAGCCCTGTTTGGTGACTGAAATCAACTGCCCAAGTCCTTAAGGAAATTGCCTCTAAATTAAGGTAAATGTGTTACCTGAGTTTAAGGCATATTATGGAGCTATT